>PVKM010040056.1:0-13584 GCA_004027735.1 Carollia perspicillata | reverse complement strand
GTGTTTAGGGCTTTCATTACTATGACTTCTAATTTTATTCTCAGCTGGGGCAAAGGCATGCACTCTCTCCTCTGTGCTCTCCTCTGCTCACTTTGTCCTCCTCACAGTTTATGCCCTTTTCTGTTTCTTTGCTCCGTTTTGGGGGAGCGGTTCGTGTTCCATTTTCATCGGTCAGCCCTCCCTCCTCCAAAGCCTTGACTTGTGCTCATTCTTCAGCGTCTATGAGCTGATACAAAAAAAGCTTAAGTCATTTCCCATTCCAAGGGTACTTGCATAATTTTTTATTAGGAAACACTACATGATCAAAAATATTCGGTCTCCAAGAGAGAAGTCTGTCTCAGAGCAGAATTTCAGGCTGCTGAGTTTGGGACCTGCGCACTTGGGCAGCCTCCCTCCCAGTCTATCTGTTCTGCTGATGTCTGAGGCTGGCAGGGGAAGGAAGGGGTTAAGAGTCAGCTGGCAGGAAGGAACCAGAGGGGAGGCAAAGGAATCCAGGCCTGGAAGGAAGGCTGATTGGCTGGAACTGGCTAATCCCTTCCCTGACTTGCTAAATATAACTGTTAAGTAATCTACAGTTACTGGGGTCACTCTAAAAGGAGGAGCAAGACAGAAAAATAAGGGGTTGTTTGCAGTTCCAGGTCAAAGGTATCCTGGAGCAAGCAACGCCTGCAACTCGGTTCCAGGAGTTGAGTGCCCCTGTTTTCAGGTTTCACACAGAGTCGCTCCAGTAGTATGGCTGCCCTTGCCCCCTGCGTGATAAAGACCCGCCACCATTGGGAAACTTTGATGGAGAGCCTGCATTCCTCTCAGCTCCTTATCTGAGGAACATTCCTGACTAAACAGGGCAAATCCCAGAGTGGTGCTGATGAACAGGGGGTCTGCTGACCGCACGCGGCTCCTTCGGGGAGTAGGAGTCCTAAGGCCAGGCGGCAGGGCCTGACTCCAGAGCACCCAGGCTGGGCTCGCACAGCACCGGGACACTCTGCTGTCTCCTGACTTGTCTGTTTACTGGGGCGGCCCGAGACGGGGTCACTTGTGCAATGTTCAGTGGAGGAGCTGGGCATGGGCTCTGTCGACCAGAAACTTGTGTTCTCTGTTAAACAATAACAACAGAGAGAAAATGTGCTGGGGACAAGGCAAAGACAAAGCGGGAGCTGGCTCCAGAGACCAGTTATATGTCACAGGACAGAAAACTCCTTCCTGTATCTTTGGAGAGAAGTTTGTGTGCCCTCAGAAGAGGTGCTCAAATAGTATTCCCTCTTAGGCAGACACATTGGTTCTGTTTATGAAAGAAAGCAGACGTCTTTCCCAACCATGCGTGTTGTAGGGGAAGGACTGTATACACACATGCACACACGCATATACACACTTGCAAGTACAGCACCAGGCACTTTGCAAACACAGCCTGTATGGGGCCGGCCTAGGCTTTGATTCCTTCGCACTGGGCACTTCATTCATTTCCTTCCCTAAAATGTTTCATCTGATTTTCTGAGGCCTCAGATCACCAGGCACTGCTGAGTGTTCGATAAGGTCTGTCCCACTCTTTTTCCATATCAGTAGCCTTCTCAACTAGGGGCAAGTGAAATCTAGTTGATTAGGAGGCAGCCAGCCTAAAGGTTTCTCCTTTGACCATCACCTCTTCTCATTCACTCCAGAAGCCACATGAAGGCTGTGAGCTCTCCCCTCCTTTGTTGGAAGGTTGTGCTGATTAAGTAAATCGAGCCAGAAGAGTGCCTCATCCCTCAACAGCACTTCTTCTGAAGCTCCAGTGTGCACACAAGTCACCGTGTGTCCTGTAAATGTAGGTTCTGATTCCGGCAGCTCTGGTGAGAGTCAGCATTTTGAACTGGGGGACACCAGCACTCCGGTTCAGACCCCACTGAGTAGTGAGGCTCCGGGAACCTCGTAGAAATACAGAGCAACCCAGGGCACACCTGAAGTCTCTCTCCTCCAGCCCCTGGGTTCGTAAAGCTCCTCCTTTCCAAGGACTTGGGCTGTCCCCATAGCCCTGGTACTGTTGGCTTATGATCTGTCCTTGTACTACTCAAGGACTGGATGACACTGCACCCACGGCCTGCCTCCTGCTTCTCACTGAAAGCTTGTTGAAGCTACAATAACCAGCGATGCGTGTGTGTACGTGAGCAGCCAGCTCAGCTCTGCAGTAGGTGCCGTGCTCATCTCATGCTGCACGTTCACGATTCATACAAATGAGGTATATGACCATCATACCGATGATCCAGGATGACATCATACTGGTGATCTGGGCGAGGGACAGTGGAGAGCTCTAATAACTAGCCAAAGGTCACACAGCCAATGGGTGGAAATCCTAATCATTGCCCCACGCTGCTGCCTCATTCGTGACATGGGTGACAAATGCCGGGACGGATCCAAAGAGTGGGGCACCTTCATGGTCTCTGGGTGCAGCTCTGGGACCCATGCCTACTTCCTCTAGTTGTAGGGTCTGTCCCCACCAAACGGGACTCCCTGCATCTGGGGCCTGGAACTGGGGCCACCCCAAGCACTGCTGGGGGGGGTTGACAATGAGTGGAACGGGGTTATGTCACATCCATGCTGCAGGGAGAAGCCAAAGCCGGTGATTATCTTCAAGTCACTGAGGCTTTGAGAAAGAAGCTTGAAGGGAAAATGGACTTTGCCTCCTAAGGTGGCCCTCAGATAACCTCTGCTTCCCCTTTCTGCTTTTAAACTTGACATTCCTTCCTCCCCCATCCTCCCCACACTCCAAAGACTGAAAAAGAGAGTTGGGGAAACATCTATTTTCTCTGCAATCTTTTACACTGAATTGTCTACTGCAGTGATCAAAAAGGGGACACAGGCCCCTTATCTCCAAACACAGCAAAGGTCCAGTGAGCTCTCATTACCTTGCACGCACGCACACGCATGATTTGCCAAGCAAATAAAATGCTCAAGTGTGGGAGGGGGGACATGTACGCCCTTGTGAAAACAATCTTTAAAAAGAATTCTGGGGAGAATCCATCTTCCTCTATCTGCTTCCTTATCATTACTGTGAGTCTTAAGCTACCTCTCACTTCATTAAACTTGCTATGGGAAATTGTCAACTGTGCTCGTCTTTTTTCTGCATTCTTGTTTCCCCACAGCTCAGTCGGAGCTCTCCTCAGGGCACCCGGGAAAACCAGTCATCTCTTGGACATAAACCACCCATATCATTAATCTCTACTTCAAATGCTCCTTTCATCACCCCCCCTTCAATCAAAATCTGTCTTTATCTGCAGGTCACTTCCCTCCTCTGCTCACACAGCATTCCACTTGCATACCTTCTGTCCCGCGCCTTCCCCATTCCAAACTGGCGTGCCGTTAAGGGCCTCCCCTTATTCCCGTTCCCGAGTCCCTTTTCCTGACTATTTTTTCCACTATCAACTCTCCACAACCTCTATGGAGTCTCCGCCATTCTGATGCCCAGACCTTCTTCCTGCCTACCACTCTTGAGGATATTCTACAGATGCTCTGGTTTTGTCCCCCCCCCCCCCATTCTAGAAACATCCAAACATAACCTTTCCTTATGGGTCCTCAGCCGCCTCAGGTCTGGAGACCTTTATCTTCGCTGACCTTATGTCATTAAGACACAAGCAGAGCACGCAGAACCACTCCAGGCCCACGCTCTGGAACCCCGACATTCCCCCTTCAGCTCTGCAGGATCTCACATTCCCTTAATCCTGCTGAACTGACGGTCCCAGCGCTTCTCACTGTCTTCCGAGCATCCTCCTGACTTTGCTTGCATCCTCACCCAGGCTACAGACTTCCCCCTTTCAAGCTGTGCAGTCCCCTGGGGGGCGAGGGGCCTGTTCCTGGGCTCCACCGCTTCTATAAGGTTCTCCCTGCGGCACTCCTGTCCCTCTCAGGGTAACCTGCCTCTTCCACTTTCTCTTCTCTGATGTGAGGTCACCCGCTGAAGAGCCTGGCTGCTGGTTTTACTTCCAGTTCTTATCGTTTAACCTCAAGGAAGACTTCAACGGCCCTGGTCCATCCCGTAGTCACTTCTGGCTCCTTCTCACAGCACCTTCGCCCCTGCCCCCACCCACCGTCAAAGCCTCGCCGTCTCTCCTCGAGTTCACAGTCCATCTCTGCCTCCTGTTCTTTAGAGATCTTTCTTTACTAAAAACGTTGACTACCTGAAGCAAGCAGTTTCCTCATTTTCTGTCCACTCCTGTTGGCTTCCTCCCACTTAAAGCATGCATTATTTTCAGCTCAGAATGCTGTAGCAACCTCCTAACTGCATGCCCTTATTCTTCCCCTTATTTCAATCCACAGGTGGGTTTATCATTCCGAAGACCACATTCCTCTCTTGCTCAAGAATCTTCAGGGCTGCCCGTCGCTGCTGAATGATTTGACCTCCCAGCATGGCCGTTTTCCACATGCACCTCGTTTTGCACACTGCTAAACGCTTGCTCATGTTGTCTTCTCTGTCTCCAGGATGTTCTCTCCCCCCTTGCCGTATGATTAAATCTTATCTTACCTGAGAGGCCAGCTCCAAAGCTGTCTCAGGCAAGAACTTGTCCCCAAACCCTCCTACTAGAGGTGATTTCTCCCACCTTTGCTTTCTTTTAGCTCTTGAATCCCCTCCCAGAGCTTATTACTTTCCACCCTATATTATGGTTCATGCATAATGCTGTAAAGTCCCTACAGGTTAAAGCTCTATTCCATACATCTCTATGCAACCCTAGCAGCCGCATAGCACATGATACACCATGCTGAAATATTCAGGGTGCTTTTATTACAAATGGCAGGAACGTCACTATCACAGGCAAGAAAAAAAAAGAGAGAGAGAGAATTTATCAGATAAGCACACGCAACAGTTCACACAGCAGTGGGAAGTAGAAAGGAACAGCTGAGCCTCAGGGACAATGGGAACTAGGGACTGGAATTCAACAGGACACAGGCTCTATGTCTCTGCTCCTCTCTACGTGTGGGATTCAGTCTCCTGCAATAGTCAAGATCCTTCCACGTGGCACGAGAACTCCCAAGACTCACATCCCAGGCTTCCACCTCCTAAAGGGGCTTGGCTTCAAGTCTCGGTTTGAAAGATATTCTGATTGGTCCAGCCTGGGTCAGGTGACAGCCCCTGGACAATCAGCTGTGGTTTGGTGGGGAGGAAGTGAATGACTTAGTCTATTGGGAGATAGCTTCTGAGTTCCGAAGCCATTTTTAGAAAAGAGGAATCTTTCTGGGCCAGGCAGGCACCCCAAGAAGTACAGCACACTTGTATCCATCAAAATTATTAAAAATATGTGTTTTTAAAATTTACATTACTTGATATGAATTATGTAGCAGTGCCATGAGAAGTTAGTCACTGCTTAGGGTCAAAAGCCCCTAAGTGGTCCTTTGTCATTTTAACCGTGTACCGTATGCTTATCTATTCATTAAAGTATAACTTTTAATAGTTCCCCTGGGTCTACTTGAAGGAAATAAAATTGGTTCTTTTTAAAGGACCTTTAAGATCAAATTTTCCCCTAATGTACATAGGCCTGGCCTTCAACTAAAATGGGTTGATGAATTATCTGTGTATATACACCTACCCCCAACAGCAAAAAAATGGCATCAATCCCAATTACAGCTTTTTGTTGTACAGATTTCTGTGTATCTTGACCAGTTTCCTCTGCTCCACTTCCACCAACATCCTATACCTTGAGCCCCAGCATTTGTGGATTTACAGCCCATCTTTGTTTCTTTCACCCACATCGGTCATCATTTGTTATGAAAGATTATGAACATACTTCTTAAGACTGGCTCTTCTGACGCGGTCCCTGTTGGCCCGGGCTGTGTGACTCAGATTGGAAAGTATGTCAAGGATGAGTTGGTTTTGTCACTTTGAGCTTTTTCACACTTTGAGATCTTTAATGTCTAGAGGAGTCATTTTGAACCCTTTTATCAGCGTCACCTCACTGAAAGTCAATAATAACTGAGATACCCGGAAGCTTTGGTCCTGGAGTCCTTGAGAGTTGGGGCGATAGCAAGAAAAATCTTTTGTTTCAACCAAACACATGGTTGGGGGAGAAAGGACCAAAGAGATGTAAGAATAGGAGAAAGTGGGCTTTTAATACTTTATACCAGTGAGTGTCCACCTTTGTCATCTCACGGCTCACATAAACTTCTTACTAAAATTCTGCAGCACACCAATAAATTACGTTTGCCGATCTGACCAGAAAATAGCTATAATTTTGATTCATTCAAAAGGCTATTGTGCTGTCTGTTGCCTTTTTTTTTTTAATTTAACAGTCTAAGGGAAAAGAGGTCAGTGCTCCTGACTAAATAGGTGTTGCATGCTTTAAAAATTCTTGCAGCACACTGATTGAAAGTCACTGCTTTACACAATAGCCAGACATCTATATGAAAAGGAGATTGATTTATTCGGATGACACAAGGTCAAATATCTAAACCAAAAGCCAAATATTTATTTCCATGATTTGGAATTGCCAGGTTTAGCAAATAAAAATATAAGATACCCGGTAAAATTTGAATTTGGGATAAATAATGATGTTTTTAGAGTAAAAATGCCCCATGCAATGCTTAGGACACACTTATACTAAAAAAATATTTGTAGTTCATCTGAAATTCAAATTTCATCACATATTCCGCATTCTATCTGGTAATTTCACTTAAATTAGATGCTTTGGGCTTGTATGGACGCTGTTCAAATTTTATGTTTCAGCCAATAGTGCTTTCGTTTTAGATGTATATCCATAGGAATGAAGCTCTTCCCCTGGTTTACCTATTTTTGCACCATGTTTGGGAGGGAAACAGAGGCTGCTCTTCTGTACTCCAAGCTTTCTTCCATATGCCCATACCCTCCGCATAAAGCACTAAAGCGTCACAGTCTGATCAGTGGATAAACTGAGTTAATGCTCTACTCTGTTGTATGCCCATTGTTAGTTTGATTGCTTCCAACTTCGAATCCACTGTAGTGCTAGTCCAGTACCACAACCTTTAGTCCTCTTACGTACGGGCCCCTGAACAGTGTGACGCAGCCATCTCGCTCCAGGGACCAATTGGTAAGCACATATTTTTGCGATGCACTTTTTTCAGGCTCTATGAGCTACACAAAATTGTAAGAAATCCGTTCAGTGACTCTTTAGGAACGGCCTATTGTGCCAGGCGCGATTCAAGGCGCTAAGAGTGCCTTTGAGTTGCCACCATAGAGGCACACTCAGTTTCTGAGGAAAACACATCAGATAGGATGGTAAAGGAACCAAGACCCTCAGCCCCAAGGGAGGTGCTGTTCTGCAAACTACCAGGATTTTTGTTTTTCTGAATAGACAAGCCAAGGGCAAAAGCTTTCTTAAGATAATGAAGAGAAGTTTTACAGTTGGGTGGGGTGGGGGAGAAAGAAGAAGGAAGAGGCCACAGGCAGGGGTGGACTCTTTGGTGGGAAGAGAGAAGAGAGAAAGGTAATGAATTACGTTTCTGCTTGGTGATGCGTATGGGATGTGAACCTTCTTTCACAGACTCCAGAGAATCTTCAATAAAACATCAGTTTTCTCCTTCATGTGTTGTGGGTTTGGATATGCTTTGGAGGATATGACAAAGGAGTGAGTACGGCCTTTGAGAGAGTATACAGTAAGAGCCAAGGCCTCCCACGGGAGCCCTCCCCATATGGGCTACATCTTGGGCATCCTTATCTTGCATATTTGATAGTCATTAAAGAATCCAGCTGCATTTCAGGTTAAGTTGTTGCTAAGAAGAGAACTTTACCATTCATGCCAAACATTTGGATTTTTGTGTAAGCGAGTGAAGATACATCTGGCATCTGCCGCAATGATTCTTGGCATCAGTTAAATTTCTTTTGTTTCAAGGAAATCAAGGCTGATGAAGCAAGGGCAAAAAAAGGAGGATTCGGGGGAAGGGACTGGTGATAGACTGTATTGGAAGCATGTGGCAGAGCTCACAGCCCAGCTAGGTCTTGGGAAGGACAGTGGGGCGTGAGCCAGGCCTCCGTCAGGGACCTCCGGGGGACACAGAGCTCAAAGATTTCTTCTGGGCTGTTTCTGTCTTCGAGTCTGGGAGAGAATCGGGTTAGCGCAGTGGCAGTCAGGGGTCTCTGCCCTCCTAGGGCTGCCGGATGGTGCAGACGTGGCCCACGGCAGAATCATGAGTCTTCTCTTTTCACGTCTCCAGCAAACTGAAAGTAGATGGAAATGGAGTAACCCTGGACACTCATCCTGTTGTGTCCCTTCGGTTTAACTGAGAGTTTTAAATTGTTGCATGTACTCCCCCAACACACACACTAATTTGGCGATTATACTCCCTGTTCTGTTCTTTTGGTGGTTACTCTGGAATTTCCAACCTGCGTTTCTAACCTACCAAAGTCTTGGTTAAGCAATAGTTTTTACTTTCCTCGTAGGCAATACGAAGACTTTAGAATACCTACATTCCATTCCCCCTTACCTAGTTGTAAGTTCCTTTTATCATACATTTTAATTCAACTGTTAAAACACAACCAAATATTATTCATCCCAACTCTGTATTGTCAGTGTTCATTTGCGTTGGCCCCTTTCTTTGCTCTTCACTCTTTCTATATCTCAAACATTCCACTAGGATCACTGTTTTTCTGCCTCAGGTATAGTATACTCTTCAGCATTTTCTTTAGGAGCTTTGGTTAGTGATGAACTAACAATTTTTATTTCTCTGGAATATTTATTTATTTTGTCCTGTCCTATTCTTGAAAAAAATTTTTTTTCACTGCATATACAATTCTGGGTTGGCAAGTGATTTTTCAGCACGCTGAAGCCATATCACTTTTTTCTGGCTTCCTCTGTTTGCTGTCAGTCTAGCTGCTGCTCCTTTAAGGGCAACTTTCTCTCTCTTTCTCTGGCTGCTTTTAAGACTTTTCTCTTTATCTTTAGTTTTCTGCAGTTTCACTGTGATGTATCTAAGTATGTTTTACATACCCTGCTTGGAATCTGATGGGTTTCCTGAATCTCTGGATAAGTACTGGGAACAGTTTTGAAAATGTTTGGTTCTTATGCCTTTGAACAACGTCTTTGCCCAATTCTTGCCCCCATCCTTCCGGAATTCCTCTTTGATATTAGCTTGCATGTCTCAACCCCTGTTTCACATTTTCCATCTTTTTGGTTCTGTGTTGCATTCAGAACAAAATTTATTTTGCTCTTTCATTGATTCTTTAATTGTGTCTAATCTATCCCCTGGGTTTTTAATTTTGATTAAAACTTCAACTTTGTTATTTTTTCAAATCCAGTGACACTTTTTAAAGCTTACCATTCCCTGCAGATATTTCTAATATATTTAAACACTAAGCATGGATTTTTTTACTTTTTTGTTGAATTTATTAGTTAATAAAATTGCACAGGTTTCAGGTGTGTGGTTCTGTAACACGTCATCCGCATATTGTTTTGCGTGTTCGGCACCCCAGGGCAAGTCTCCTTCCGTCACCGTTTATTAGCATGGATGTTTTACAACTTGCAAATACTAATTCAATAATCAAAAGTCTACATGTTTTTCTGTTGGTTTCCTTGATGCTTGGATATTTTTAATTATATGCTGCTCACTGTCCTAAGAAAATTATTTGTGAAGATGCTCTATGGCCTAAGATGAGCGTGCCCTTCTGCAAAGAGAATTTGAATCTGTATTAGCTTTTTTTAGGCATGTGGGTATCCATCTGCCTGCTATCACTTTAAATTTTTTTGAAGTCTCACCTGAGGATACATTTACTGACCTGAGAGGGAGAGAAAACATTGGCATGAGAGAGAAACATCAGTGATCTATTGCCACCCCCACTGGCCCCCCCAACCGAGGATTGAACCTGCAACCTAGGCGTGTGCCCTGACTGGGATTTAAACCCACAACCTTTCAGTGTGTGGAACAATGCTCCAATCAACTGAGCCACACAGCCAGGGCTGAAGATTCTTGCATTTCCCAGGAAACAGTATAAGGTCATTGAACGCAGGAAAGTGTTGCCTACCTCTTTTTACTCTCAGGGGGTCAGTGAGTGTTCGTGGGTGACGCTGAGGGTGCATTTGCGCCATCCTCCTTCTTGTCCACTCCTGGAAATGGCTTACATCCAAAAAACGCACAGGAGAGGTCCGTGGGATAATAGGAAATCTGGCTGAAGGCAAGTAAGATGAGAAAGACAAGGGAGTCAAGTCGATCGTTAAAAAGTGCCTACAGACTTTTGTTGTCATCTGTGGCTACACTCCTGTCAAGGTCAGCTCCAGTCATAGGACCACCACAGGCAGATTTGATTCAGATTTTCTTAGCTTTTAAACTCCTATCCTGCCCATGGAAATCAGAGAGGTAAAAAAGAAGAGGCAAGTGTTCTAACATGAAAGTTTAGAGTAAGAGGACTTGTCTTTAATGGAAATCCGACAACTGATTTATTCCAGCAGTTGGACCAATGTAGCATTGAAAGTTGTCCTTTATTGTACTTTATCTCACATCTTCGCAGGCATGAAACAAGCAGTCCTTTTGAGTCATCCATCCTTCTACTGAGTCATCCATCACTGCCCTTCTGCCTTCATTCATTGCCAGGCTGGAATGCTCTCCTGAGCCCTCAGCAGTCACTGCCACCCTAGGCGCCTCCCCCATGCCTTCTACCTGCCTTGGCCTCAGATAACAACAGTGCTTCCCAAGGAGGCTTTGCTCCCGCCATGCTTGGAATGCTTCAAGTAAAATTGAATGTGAATAAGAACCAAGGTCCCTCATTACACCCTGCTTACTTCCTTTCACATTCCAAACGCCACTCTTAGTTGGAGGGGGCCGGTCTGTTATCTGCTCCTGACTCCCCCAATAACGCCTGATTAGGTCCAGGCTTGTCGGGAGACTAGACTAGGTTCTTTATTCCCGTCCTCCTTGTGGCTCTGGGCACCCTTCCTTGCTGCCCCGTGCTTGCAACTGTCTCCTCCTTGTCTGTCAAAAGCTCATTCCTCACATAAGACCCTGGCCCTGCAGCTGTTTTCTGGTGATGTGCACCCTTGGCATCTCCCTCAGGCTGGGGCAGAAAACACAGAAATACGTTTGTGGGATGGCAGAGGGAGCAAAAGAACAAAAATCAGCCAGTTCCAGAGGCTTGCACTTTCTGGGGGTTTTCGAAGTAGAAATGGTTACTATGGCTTCCTTTGTGGGAGTCCCTTCTCTCCTCCAAAATCAAGGGGCTTGCTGGACGTGGGGGTGGGTTGCCGGAGGCCTGGTTGTTTGCTTCAGTGGGAATGTCCTGATGGGAAAGGGAGAAGGATGAACAAAAGGCCAGCAACATCTCCTAGCGCTCAGAAATTAATCCATGTTGGGCATCCTCTAGATGCCTTGCACATTCATATTTCTTAATAGTTTCATCTTCACACACGTTTTCGCTTACAGCTGCAGAAACAGGTTTACAATACTAAGTACCTTGCTGAGTCACATAGCTAGTAAGGAGTGGAGTTTTAGTTTTGTATTCAAAGTCCCTGCTCTTTAATTTTCTCTTATTTTAAAATAAACATGGTTGTTTTTTATTATCTAAATACTAAATAATTAATAATTAGAAATGGATTATCTAAATAATCCATATTCTTTAAAGTAAATTTGGAAAGACAAAATAAAATATAGAAGAAAAACAATAATTACGCTATCCAGAGATAGTCACTAATGACATTGTAATGTCTTTTCTCTAGTCTACGTTTATGTTTGCTAGACTATTTTGTGTCCTTCTCCTTTTGATGTTTGAGGGGGTTTTGTTTGTTTGCTTGCTTGTTTTTAAATAGACTTTATGCAGGATCCCAAGAGTTCTCACCATATTCTCCTGTAGGTCACCTCGTGGGGAATGGGGCTGAGGGGGGCAGGGTTTGCTAGGTGGTAGGTCTTTCCCCTTTTGGGGTTCATTGCGAGATGAAAGTAGCCAGCCATCCAGAATGTTGGAAGAAGGGTAGAGGGCTCTGGGGAAAGGGGAAGTGCTCTCGCTTTCTTTCTAGGGACTTGGATTCTTTAACTTTGCTCTTTTGTAGAAGGATTCTGAAAGAAAACCAACAAAATGCACCTAAGCCATCAAAATAAATAGACTTTAGACTTTACTTTTTAGAGCAGTTCTAGGTTCACAGCAAAATTGAGAAGGTACAGAGAGTTCCCACATTCTCTCAACCCCCACATACGCACCGCTTCCCCCACTACTGACATCCTGCGTCACAGCGGTATGTGCATGTGATCCCATCCTTAGACCTCCACAGTTTACATTAGGGTTCACTCCTGGTATTGCACATTCTGTAGGCATTACGTGTCATACGGAATAGCTTCGCCACTCTGAAACTGCTCTCTGCTCCCCCTTTTCACTCCTCCCTCCCCCAACCCCTGAGCTTCTTACTGTCCCCATAGTTTTTTGCCTTTTCCAGCATGTCATATAGTTGGAATCACACATTGTGTAGCCTTTTCAGATTAATTTCTTTCATTTAGCGATGTGCATTTAAGGTTCTTCCGTGTCTTTTCGTGGCTTGGTAGCTTATTTCTTTTTAGTGTTGAATAACATTCCATTGTGTGGATGGATTAGTTTATCCATTCACTAACTGAAGGCCGTCGTGGTTGCTTCTAGTTCTGGCAATTATGAGGCAAGCTGTTATAAACATCCATGTTCAGTTTTTTTGTGTGGACAGAAATTTTCAACTCATTTGGGTACATACCTAGGAGACAATTGCTAGATTAGTAAGATTAGTAAGAGTATATTTAGTTTTGTGAGAAACTGCCAAACCGCCTGCCGAAGTGGCTGTACCATTCTTGCCTTCTCACCAGCAATGAAGGAGAGTTGCTCCGCATCCTCACCAGCATTTGGTGTTGTTAGAGTTTGGGATATTTGTTGTTCTAATGAGTATGTAGTGATATCTCATTGCTTTTTAATTCGAAATTCCCTAATGACATATGACATTTAGCATCTTTTCATAGGCTCATTTTCCATCTGTATATATTCTTTGGTGAGGTGTCTGTTCAGACAGTTTCTCATATTTTAAGTGGGTTGTTTATTTTCTTCTTGTTGAGTTTTAAGAGTTCTTTGTATATTCTGGATAATAATTTTTTATCAGATGTCTTTGTGCAAATATTTTATACCATTCCGTGGCTTGTCTTCTCATTCTCTTAACAGAGTCTTTTGCAGAGCAGAAGTTTTTCATTTTAATGAAGCCCAGCTTGTCAATTATTTCTTCCATGGATCATGCCTTTGGTGTTATATTTCAAAAGTCATTGCCATAACCAACATCATCTAAATTTTTTCCTCTTTCATTTTCTAGGATTTTAATGGTTTTACATTGACATTTAAGTTTATGTTTCATTTTGAGTTAATTTGTGTGAATAAGGTCCGTGCTAGATTAATTTTTTCATGTAAATGTTCAGTTGCTGCAGCAGCGTTTGCTGGAAAGACTACATTTCCTCCACTGTATTGCCTTTGCTCTTTGTCAAAGATCAGCAGGCTACCCTTCTGCGGGCTTGTTTCTGGCTCCTCTATTTTGGTCCATTGATCTCAGTGTCTGTTTCACCAGTACCACACTGTCTTAATTACTGCCTTGAAGTCAGGTAGTGTCAGTCCTTCAATTCTGTTCTTCTCTTTCAATATTGTGTGGCTATGCTTCATCATTTGCTTCC
>PVKM010040055.1:0-13571 GCA_004027735.1 Carollia perspicillata | reverse complement strand
CAAAACATCAAGGTTGTGGCCAACACTAATCTTTTTGATAATAGCCATTTTAACAGGTGTGAGGTGATATTTCATCATCATTTTAATATGCATTTCCCTGATGGTTAGTGGTGTGCATCTCTTTATGTACCTATTGGCCATTTATATGTCTTCTTTGGAAAAATACCTATTCAGTTTCCCTGCCCATTTTTTAATTGCATTATTTTTGTTTTCTTCCAGAAGGTTTAATTTCAGGTCTTACATTTAGGCCTTTAATCCATTTTGAGTTAATTTTTGTGAGTGGTGAAAATAGGGTCCAGTTTTCTTCCCTTGGAGAAAAACTACCCTACTAAGTGGGGAGAGAAGGAAGAGAATCTCAGGCTGGAGGATGGCCAGATGATCTCTACCGTTCATGCTGATAATCCCACCGAGCATAATGTTTCTGAGGTTCCAAATCAACACCATTCTTATATTCCCACTGACAGTGTATAAGGGGTCAATACCTAACACAGTGCCTGCCACATAGTGGGTGTGCAATAATGTCTATTGAGTGTGTGAATAACAAATTGCAGGACTTAGTCTACATTCTTTAGCAGGCCATCTAAAGGCTTTCCTGATCAGGCCCCTACCTACCTTTCAAGCATTGCCTCTCACTGCTCCATGGTTGATAGCCTTACAGACCTCTGTGCCTTCTCACGTCCCGTTTCTGCTGCCTGGGGTGCGCTTCCCTTCCATCTGCTTAGTGTGTTGAGCATCTGTTCACTTCTAATTCGGCCTCTTCCCTGACACCTTAGGCAAAGACAGGCACTTTCTGCATGTTCTTAATAATTTATTTTTATTTTTATATCCCCCACCAGTTCTGTGATCTCCTCAAGGATAGGTACTAGTTTCCTTTCATCTTTGTATCCTCAGCACTTACCTAGGGTTTGGTACAGAGTTGGTATTTAACAAATGTTTATTTCGGTAAATAAGCAGAAGAAATAGCAAGCAGGTTTGAGAAACAGTGAGTTTGCCAACTTGACTACAAACTGACATCTGTGAGTTTGGACTATACTTGCAGGGCCGAATTATCTGGTGAGAAGTTTATACTTCATCTGTTTGGCCACTGGGAACTGCTGAAGGGGAGTTTCATGAGTGTGCCTGGGCTTGACGAAAATTAATCCAGCTGTGGTGTGTGGAATGAACTGGAAGGTGGGAGACAAGTTAGGAGGCTTTAAGTCAGGTGGGATGAACCTAGGTAAGAGTCAAGGTAGAATATAAAGGAGGGAAGAGATGTGAGAGACAATATTAAAGAATTTGTAGGGTTTGGGAAATGATTGAACATGAAGAGCGAGGGAGATGGAGGAGCCAAAGGCAGGTCAAAGGCTTTGCCAGGCAGATGGTCAGGTTGAGTAAGCCCAGACTTGATTTACACTTGCTTTTATATGTCATTGTGAAGTTAGACACTTTTTAATTACCTATAGAGAAGGAAAGGCTCTGTAAAAACACTATATATTGTTTTGTAGTTGCTACCTTCAAGAAAAAGAAAAATAATGCAGAGAATAAAACCACGACATATAACTGTAGTCAATCATTTGGATGCAATGACATCATTTTTTGAGCATGTGTTAAAAACCAACAGGCTCTTCCAGAAGTAGTAATTGTTTATTCAGTTCAATTATATACTGGACCAAAGCCCTGTAGTACGTGTTGTGTCAGTTATAAAGATGAGTCAATCACAGAACTGCCCCAGGGGTACCAGTCCAGTTGGAGGACTGAGTTACATGGAAGAGATATGAATAGATTGTTATGGGAAAACAAACTTGCTAGGTGATGATTCAGAGAATTTATATGGAGGAAGTGTGATTGGCCAAGCCTTGCAGGACAAGTAGTATTTGACATGCAGAGATGAGCCAAAAGGGCATTTAAGTCAAAGGGAATGGCAAGAACACAGACCTGGAGCGTGCGAAGAGCAGAGCACAAATAAATGGAGAGCAGGGAGCTCTTTGGTTTGGCTGGAACATAAGCTGTGTGAGTGGGTGGAGCGGGGGAGATAAGGTTGAGGCCTGATCATGGAGGGTCACATACATCCAAGAAGAGCTAATGTTTCAGAGTTAGATTTTATTTAGTAAGTTAGATGCTTTTCAGGTAGTGATATCAACAGAGCTGTGTTTTGGGAAAATTAACAAGACTGTGTGGAGGGCAAGAAACTGCCACTGTGGGGTACTGAAGGGGTCTATGATGGGTCAGGCAAGAGGTACTGAGTGTTAAAGGCTTGAACTATGGGTGTGGCCATAGGAATGAAGAGGAGGGGACAGGTGCTCCAGATACTAGAGAGCTAGACTTTCCAGCCTTGCCTCTTGAGGGAATGAATGGCGCAAGGAAGAAAAATGTCACAGCCTTCATATTAAAAAGTAATACAAATAGAAATTGGGAATACTGGAGGAGAAGCAGTTTTAAGAGAGAAGATGATGGGTTCTGTCCTGGATATGTTGAGTATCTGGCTAATCATCTGGCTGGAGAATGCTTAAGGAAATTAGAAATACAGGAGACAGCCTTAGAAAATGGTCAGGTCAGAGGTATAGATCTGGGTAGCTATGTGGAGGTGAGAGTTGAAGCCTTAAGAAGGAATGCAATCGGTGAGGAGAGAGCAGGCAGGGAGGATTCTGGGACAGAACGTTGCCTTTAGGGTATAGGAGGGAAAGGAGGAGTGGAGGGGGAGAAAGGGAAGGGGCTGTGGCAGAAGCAGAAGCAGAAGGGTAGAGTATCTCAGAAGTCAAGGGAGGAAGACGTTCTCAAATTGGGAAGTCAGAAGTGTCAAATGGTGGCTTCTGACTGTGAGAGGCAGGAGCCGAGATGGGAAAAGTAGGCCAGGGCCAGCCATACAAGGTTTTCGGGGGGAAGTAGTGTGGTGTTGTGGTTAGACACAGGCTTCTTCAGAGAGATACCCTACATTTGATCCTGCCTTTACTACTCGCTAGCTATTTGACCTTGGGCAATTCACTTAATTTTTACCTTAATCTATGCCTCGGTTTCCTCATTTGAAAAATGGACATAATAATTGTACATACCCCAAGAGGTTGTTGTGCGGAGATCACGTGTGTATGTGTGTGTTGCTTTGAACAGTGCCTGGCACAAGCTAAGTCCTGCGTTGCTGTTCATTATTATTACGTAGCAAGCTGAGGAGTTTTGACTTTGTCTTATGGGTGACAGGGAGCCATGAACCGGTTCCAATAAAGGCATGGCACAATCTGAAGGCAATCTTTTCCTGTACACAAGGCCAAGTTGGAATCTCATAATCAGATAAAGTCACTTAAAATAAGAAAGTGCTAACTATTGCAGTGAGGTCTGAGAGGGAGGAGAGATAAAAGACCTTGAGAACTGGCTGCTAGATCCGTGGTGAGCTCCGAGATAGCTTCCAGAGAGTTATGGAGGTGGAAGGTGGAGAATGAAGGGTTGGAGAACACACAGGTGGCTAGATAATGGGGTCCTGTGCATATGTTTTTTGAATATTTTGGCCATATGAGGTAAGAGGGAGGATGGTCATGTAAGGGGGACTGGGTAGCATGGTCTTGGGAGGAGGAAAGTCAAAGGCAGTAGCATGGAAGACAATATAGAAATGTTTAGAGCAGAGATACCCTTAGTGGATGCGGAACCTTTGAAATGATAGTTTGAAATATTGGGTATGAATTAGTGTCCAAGCCATCGGTTTGAAAGTGAGGAGGATGGAGGTTGAGCTGATGGGGATTTTGGAAGGGAGGCAATATGTGAACTCGTTTATGGAAGGAGAGATAGACGACCATGAAGTTGGGAAATTGAGAATGCTGGAAAAGACTAGGAACAGGTTTTTGTTGATAAAACATAAGGGAGGAGTCAGAAGCGAACAGGTTTGCCTCGTAATGGTGAACATCCAGCCGAGACAGGATACCATTGCTTTGTTGTAGAAATAACTAGTACAGTTTTTGTCATTTCTCTACAACTACTTGGCAGCTGGCAACTAGAGAATGTATATGGTAAAGGCTTTGGGGTTCCAGAAAAGCGCCCCTCAAAAGGCAGGTGTAGGATCCGGGCTGAATAAGGAGGTAAATGAAGCCGTGAGAGGACTGCAACAATAGACAGATGCCGAGGAACGGGAGGGCACGGTGGGAGGAAAGATACTGGGAGAAGTGAGGGAAGGAGAAGGGCCCTGAAGATACAAGAGGGTCGTGGTCAGAGAGGGCAATATCAGCTTTCAGGGTCTTTGTAGGAGGACAGTTTTGAGCAATGATGAAGACCAAGATGGGGGTCAGGCCTGAAATAAACAATAGGAGATCGTAACTAAATGTATTGTGATTATGGAGGTATTTTTCTAGGTTGTTTCAAAACTCATTAAAATAGACCTGGTTGGTGTGGCTCAGCAGACTGAATGCCAGCCTGCGAACCAAAGGGTTGCCAGTTGGATTCCCAGTCAGGGCTGGGTTGCAGGCCAGCTCCCGGTTTGGGGCGTACAAGAGGCAACCACACACTGTTGTCTCTCTCTTTCTCTCTCCCTTCTCCTCTCTCTGAAAATAAACAAATAAAAAATTTGAAAAACTGATTAAAATGAATTAGCCAGGCAACACTCTGTGGCTGAGAAGGGAAGAGACTGGCACTGTGGTGTGGGAAAGCTCAGTGTGCCTGGGTTGCAGGCCAAGTCCCCGGGTGGGCGCATGGGAGATGCAGGCAATCAATGTGTCTCTGACACACTGACCTTCTCTTCCTCTCTTTCCCCTCTCTCTAATAGTGAATAAATCAATCTTTAAAAAAAAGAAAAGGGAAGACCCAAATAAATAAAATCAGACATGAAAGAGGAAAAATAACTGACAACAAAGAAATACAAAAGATTGTAAGAAAATATTATGAACAACTATATGCCAACAAACTGGACAACTTGGACGAGATGGATAAATTCCTAGAAACATACAATCTTCCAAAACTAAATCAGGAAGAATCAGAGAATCTGAATAGACAGATTACACCTAGTGAAACTGAAACAGTAATCAAAAACTTCTTAACAAGCAAAAGCCCTGGGCCGGATGCCTTCACAGGAAAATTTCAGTTGTTATGCCATTTTTTTTTCTAGGAATTCTGTTTGGCTCTCTTCTAAATCTGCTTGATCAGTTTTATAGTATTTTGTCTTTATTAATATTTTCTCTTTTTAAACATTTTATTTTATTTATTTTTAGACAGAGGGGAAGGGAAGGAGAAAGAGAGGGAGAGAAACATCAATGTGTGGTTGCCTCTCATGCTCCCCCAACTGGAGACCTGGCCTGCAACCCAGGCATGTGCCCTGACTGGGAATCCAACCATCTACCCTTTGGTTTTCAGGCTGGTGCTCAATCCACTGAGCCACACCAGCCAGGGCTATTAATATTTTGTTTTAAAAAATGTTTGATAAAAGACTGTGTCTAGAACATACAAAGAATGCTTATATCTTTTTTAAAAGGTTTTATTTATTTATTTTTAGAGAGAGGGGAAGGAAGGGAGAAAGAGAGGGAGAGAAACATCAATGTGTCAGAGAAACATCCATTAGTTGCCTCTTGCGTGCTCCCCAACCAGACTGGCCTGAAATCCAGGCATGTGCCCTGACAAGGACCAGTGACCAGGGGCCAGTGGAACCAGTGACCTTTTGCTTTGGAGGACAATGCCCAACACACTGAGCCACCCTGGTAAGGGCTAGAACACTTATATCTTAATTGTGAGAAAAACAAACCAATTCAAAATGGACAAAAAAACTGAATAGACTTGTTCTTTATTTATATTTGCAGTCTCTTTTATATTAAAGTTATATTTAGCACACATATTTTATATTATGATATCTAAAGTCTTTGTGAGGTTTTTTTGCCTTTTTGTTTCTCCTGGTTATTGCAATGCTTTGTTTTCTTGTGTATGTAGTGATTTGGGACAATGAATTGCTGCTTTTTGTAGTAACTCTGTCTGGTGATTCCATAAGGCCTGACATAAAGATTTCTCCAGTGCTTGCTTTGGCAGTACATATACTAAAATTGGGATGATACAGAGAAGATTAGCACGGTCCCTGCGCAAGGATGACATGCAAATTTGTGAAGTGTTTCATATTAAAAAATACATTTCTCCAGAAAGGTTGTATGTTTGCTTTTATCAGGTGTGGGGGGTGGGGAGGCACTCAGAATCCATGGCTACCTTGAACTTAATTCTTGGCTCGAGGTTTTTTGGACCATCTAGACAGTGTGAATTTGGCTGCAAACTCTCATGATGGATGGTTTGTGGTTATAATTCTTCAGGGGTGATTCTTCCCCCTTCCCTCCAATACCGAAGTTCAAGACAATTTTACTTTCAGCCCTTAGGAGGGATTTTGTCCTTCCCCCTTAAATCGGCAGTGTAGCTATTTAGGATCTCAGCTTAATGAAGAAAGTGTCTTTTATTAGATTCTCTACATTATATGGGCCCAGGACTTTATATCTTCCTGATGCGTATGTTCTTTGAGGCTATAAATACTGAAGTTCAAGTGCACATTGGCTAGGCGATTCCCTCAAATCAAAAGCCAACATTGGTGTTCTGTTTATTCTCTCTGTATGTGTCTTCTCTTAGTTTTTTTATCTGAACTTTCTTTACTTTTGTTAATTAATAGATACAGTTAAGAAGATTAAAAATGTAGTTTGCCTAGCATTTTTAGTTGTTTCCAGTAGGAAGGCTGATCAAGCTAAAACAGTCTGTCATTGTTTTCTGCAAATCAGCTCCTGCCCTGACTTTTATTGTTTTAGGACACTGTGGCCTGGTCCACAATGTAGGCACTTTCCCACAATTGGCTACAGTGAGTGGTAGAAGACTGAGGCCTTTGTGAATGTCCTCAAAGTGATCCTCATTGGTTTGATAGTGGTGACCTCGAGGATGCCTCCCTTGTTGATAAGAGCGGGGTGGGGAGTGATTGTTGAAGTCTCCAGCATGCTGGGAAGAATTGCTTTCCGTGGAGGAGTCTACTGTAGCTCCAAGTACAGGGTAGAAGCTCTTTCAGATATTCTGAGGTAATGCCTTCTCTTCCTCTGTTGCTCTTCAAATCTGCCTCCGCCTCTCTTAGGAGGATAGTTGTGATTGCATTTAAAGCATACCCAGATAATCTAGTACAATCTCCCTATCTCAAGATCTTTAACTTAATTACACCTGTAAAGTCTTTGCCATATAAGATAACATTTACAGTTTCCAGGAATTAGGACCTGATATCTTTGGCGAACGTTGCTTAGCCTACCACACGCCATGACTGGTATATATCCAATATAGTGTGCCTATAGTATTACTATAATGTACCTATTATAGTAATATAACATCATTACCTGCCTAGGAAGGTACTAGGGAAATAATTGAGATTACTTGAGTTGTTACCATGAGCAGGTGCCTGTCCTGGCTTCCTGCCTACACAGTGTCAAGCCTCCCTCCATGGCGCTGCTGCCTGCTAATCTGCCACCACTCCCAAGGGTTCTCTTAGACTCCTTGACTCATCCCCAGACCAAATCACAGAATAATGATTTGAACATCGAATGTCCTGCCAACATTCAAATCACTATTTAACTTCTGTAGAAAATTCCAGTTTACCTTATTGTGCTAAGGAGTAACAGGGAATGGAAGTTTTGTCCCACATCTGAGCTGGAGTTTTAGAGGGGAATGGAGCCCTGATCAGGTTGCTCAGTTGGTCGGAGCCTGGTCCTGATAAGCCAAGATTGTGGGTTTGATCCTCAGTCAGGACAAGTACAACACTCAACCAGTGAATGCATAAATGAGTGAGACAACAAATTTCTCCCTCTCTTTCTAAAAAAACCAATACATAAAGGGGAGTAGAGATGATGTGGAGTGGCGGAAGTCAGAGTGAGAAAGCCGTAAAGGGAAGTATTGGTGGAATTCGCAGGGCAGAGGTGCCTCTGGCTTGCAGAGCCCCTCTTCCGGAGTACACACAGGCATCGGAGGATCTTTTTGTGAAACTCTGAGAAAGTTTTAGGTTCAGTTTTGTTAAGGTAGGGTTTTCCTTTAGAATAGGGTGGGCCTTTAGTGTGCCTCAGAGACAGCTGGATGGCTTGTTCAGATTGTTGGGTATCACCCCCAGAGTTTCTGATTGGTAAGTCTGGACTGGGGCTCAGTAATTTGCATTTCTAACAAGTTCCAAGATGCTGGTGATGCTATTGATTCGGGGCCTACACTTTGAGAACCAGTCGCTATATTAGAGGGTCATGATGCTTTGTGATTTACCTTCCTGTGTACCATTATTTCAAACATTTCTCCTTGGCATCAACTTGGGCTTTATCTGCTTCAGCAAGGCTGCTTGAACCTCTTGCCTAGGGAGCACCCATTATAGGGTGGGACCCATTATTGTCCCCAGAGCACCTAGAGTATACCTCTTTTCGAAGAAGTTCCTGCAGGTCCTGAAGTGTGGGCTGCAGCAGGTTGGGGGCTACCTGTGAACTGTCCTCAAGGCAAATGACGTGAGGGTTGGTACTTGAGTGGGGGAAGATAAATACGGAAACATAACTATGAAGACAGTAAGCAGTTTTTTGGCCATCACTGATGGGTGGTATATACTATGGAAATGAATGTCAAAAACACATGCTGGGTTGTAGATGGAAGCTTGGAGCCCTCTGAGTGGCATTGGTGGCTTCACTGTGTGACTGTTGATCCTCCAACAACAAAACCACCTACTGCTCATAAATCCATGTGGAGGAACCATAATTTCAAGGTGTGTGACACTCCAGAACAGTATGTACCTTACTCTGCCCCTAGAAAGAGGATTCAGGAGTGGGTCCCACCTTCAACACTTAGAAGAGAAGACAATGAAAAATAATTTAAACATGTAAAATATGGGGCTTTTCATGTAATTTCACTTTTACTGCTTATTATTAATGATTAAAATTATTTGTTTAAACAAATAATGTGAAGTGTAAAGGCTGTTTTCCTGATGCTTTAGGGGGAGGTTTTTATCATAGTAGGAACCAGATTCGTTTTAAATTGCCAACTGGAACTCAAAAGAGTGAGAATTCTTGATGAATATTTAGGAGTTTTCCTCACTGACTACACTATGGTGTAACACTGGAAGCCTCTAAACATTTATTTAGATCTGCCGGACAGGATAAACAAAACATTGATCGTCCAGTTAATGAATTACTTCAACAAAATCTCTAAGTCATCAACTCCTTATCTACATGGAAGCTGTGTAATTATTAAGTAAAAAATAGAAAGTAGCATATATAGTATCAAACCTTTGTAAAAAAAAATCTATATATGTACATATACATACGTGCATGCATGTGGGTTGTGTGTGTGTGTGAAAGAATCCCAAATGTTGGTGTTTGTCACAGACGTGGGATGGGGTTGGACCTACACTTTCTGCACCGTACATTTGAATAATCTTTGAGTTTTTTATAACTTATATTGTGTTTTTGATGGGGGATATTTATATTTAACTGATTTCTGGCAGGCCAGAAGAGCAGTCTGTTAATCAGTGTGGTGGGGTTCTTGTTCTTAGGGAGAAGGGGAAGACGCTTGGGGTAGATGATGGGATGGGAGTTGGGGAGACCACCACCTAGAGCCTCTGTAGTAATTCAAGAGCCAAGCTGACCTTCTTACCACCTGTGTAGCTTCTTGTTGCGAGAGGAGCAAGTAAGCAGCTCCTGACAGTGTCGACGGTACTTTCGACTCCAGCTGAAGGAAGCCAAGTCCTGGAATGGTTTCCAGGGTTTAGCTTCCCCTCCCAGTCGGCAGCAACTGCCACCCTCCAAATGAAGGCAGCAAGCCCCCCAAAAAATCTAACGTCCTGGCTCAGGGCACTTTCACCCACTGCCTTGGGAGTGTAAACTGATTTGACCTTTTAGGGGCCAGTTAGTTTACACATCATTAGAAATTATAATGTTATGAATACTCTTACATCCATCAATTTAACTAAGTCTTTATTCTATGGAAATAAGGTATGAGTGAAGCAAAGACTTGACCGCAATACAAGGTATGTTTACATCTGCAGTGTTAAAAATATAATAATGAACAAATGAGAAATAACTTGAATTTCCAAAAACAGGGAAAATGATATAAGAAAAACTAGGCAACTATGTCATAGAAGAATATTTAATGTATATACTCACAACATATTTTACAGTATTTCACACAGATTTAAGAATATTTAATAAATTTATATTTATATAACATACATATAAACATTAACATCAAATTAAATTAACAAAATTTTATATTTAATATAGTAATTTAATAAATACATTCATGATATAATTCAAAAGTGAAAAAGACCACAAAATAGCACAAAATTAATCTAATGTTAATTTTTTAAAAAAGATTTTATTTATTTATTTTTAGAGAGAGGGGAAGGTAGGGAGAGAGGGAGAGAAACATCAATGTGTGGTTGCCTCGCATATGCATCCAACTGGGGCCCTGGCCTGCAACCCAGGCATGTGCCCTGAGTAGGAATTAAACCAGTGACCCTTTGGTTCACAGGACAGCATTCAGTCCACTGAGCCACACCAGCCGGGGCATTGTAACTAGAAGTTTTAAGATCTCTCTTAGCAACTTTAAAATGTACAACACAAGCCCTGGCTGGTGTAGGTCAGTGGATTGAGCATGGGCTGCGAACCAAAGGGTCACAGGTTTGATTCCCAGTCAAGGCACATGCCTGGGTTGCAGGCCAGGTCCCCAGTGGAGGCCAGGTGAGAGCCAACCACACATTGATGTTTCTCTGTCTCTCTTTCTCCCTCCCTTCCCCTCTCTCTAAAAATAAATAAATAAAATCTTTAAAAAAATAAAATATACAACGCAGTATTGTTAACTATTGTCACCATGCTGTACATTATATCCCCATGACTTACTTACTTTTTAACTGGAGGTGTGTACCTTTGGGTCACCTTCACCCATTTTGCCCACTCCCTGTTCTCTACCTCTGGCAACCACCAATCTGTTCTCTTTATCTATGAGTTCGGTCTTTTTGTTTTTGTTTTTATTTTTATTTCTTAAGATTCCACATGTATGTAAAATCATGTGGAACTACCTATGATTGTATTCCTAAAAAATATAGTTTTGCTTTGCCTATTTCGATTCTTCTGTACCTTGCTTCTTTTGATCAGCTGTTTTGCTTACCAGATTTGCCTGTACTGTTGTATCCAGAAGTAGTTCGTCCATTTTCATTACTGTGTATTCCAGCACATGAAGATTTTCTAGCATCCATTTAGTTATTGATTTGTAGAATAATTATCTTTTGCATCAGAAAACTTTAGCAGAAGACTTTTATGTTTGTTGAGACTTACTTTATGACCTAATACACGACTGATTTCCATACGAAGTTTTTAACATCAGTTTTGCAATGATAATTTTGTAGTTCATTTACTCCATATAAACATTAAAATGTATAAATTGAAAAATTGACAGATACAACTTATAATTGGATTGGTAGATCACATCTGGCTTGGAAGCAACCATTAATAACATGTACAGCACAACCGAGGCTGAGGACGTTCTCTTCACAGATTTTTCATTCAGTGAGAACACTGTTCTCATCATGATACTGGGATCTACCTGCTTTTGTGCATGTAATTATTGCTGTCTAAACTAAATAACTTTATCTTCAATGTTGAACTTTTAAGCTGAACTTACAGTGACGTTAACAATGTCATGTGTTTTTCATCTTTGCCAAAATTAACTTCAACAACTTTCATTTTAATAGCTGGATGAAAAAACCAAAGCATTATTGGAATTAACTCCTTTTCTACTTGAATCACATAGTAACACTGACATTAAATGGCATATTTAACCGTTCGTGAAGGTCTGCTAATGAAATGGACACGCCCACTGCTCTGGCTTCATTCATATGTGCACAAGAAGACTTGGAATCAAAATGGTTGTTTATTCAAGATGAAAAGTGATTCTTCACAGAGCGATAGGTGAATGTATCATCTGCAATTGCTGGTATTAATTCTTTGTCTTTGGGTACAGTCTTCTTAAGATAACGACCCACTTTTGGAATAGATGTAGATGCTTCTCCAGCCTTCCTAGGGTTGGCCAGTGGTATTAGTATGGTCCCAGATGTCAACACATATTTGCAAGTTACATTAACTTTCAAAAGAAATGAAAACTCTTTACTTGATTTTAAATTAAATACATACTTTTAAAGCTCTTTGTTGCCAAGGGTTTATTGCAAAATAAGAAAGCATTCTCAAACAATAAAATAAATAAATAGTCATTAATTTGTGTCATACAGAATCACTGTGAGCAAGAGCATTCAGCATGTGGCAGTACCGCATTCTGCCTGTTTCCTGTCATCTGTTTCCTGTACATGTTTCATGTACATGTAACTGTAACTTGTAATTTCTCATGGACCCCATAGACTTTTAGCTCAGGGTTTTGTGCATCTCACAGGCTATAGTATAAGCCAGCAATTTTCAATCAGTGTGCCACAAGAATTTTTAAAACATGTACTATTTGACTACTTAGTTAGGGGTACTGACCTCTTTTCCATTAGATTGTCAAAAAAAAAGTGCTGACAGCCAACACAACAATAGCCATTTAGTGTGACTGAATCAAAATTATACCTATTTTTTTTGGTCAGGTCAGAAAAAAGTATAATATGTTTTCTGGTGTGCTGCAGAATTTTAGCAACTAGCCTATGTGTGCCACGAGATGAAACAGGTTGAAAATCACGGGCATAGACTGTGGCACAACTGACCCGTAGGGGTAACAGTACGGAATACTTTTTCCCTGACCAAGTGTCAAAGCACTTTGCATATTTTTTATCTTTTTTTTTTTTTTTTTGCTTTTAGAGAGAGGAAAGGAGAGACAGACAGACAGATATTGGTATGACAGAGAAACATTGATTGGCTGCCTTCTCGTATGTGCCCTGACTGCGATCGAACCCACGACCTTTCAGTCTACAGGACAGTGCTCCTCCCACTGACTGAGCCACAATGTCCAGGACCTTTGCATTTTGTTTTATCATTGAACACCTTGTAAAGGGTTGGGAAAAGAGAGGTGCATTAATGCTGTTTTTCTTGTAGACTTAATTATTTGGTAAAATGAGAATTCTCTTCAGTGCTACTAGACAAGCATGGCAAAAGGTACAAGTACAAAGTCAAAGTCTTCCAAACCAATCCTGGTTATTTTAATAATTATTCATAAAACTCCATTAAGAAGCAAAAACCCAGCATAAACAGTAAACCATATGTAGCATGGGAACAACGGGCATAAGTGAGGACTGCCCCAGACAAACCAGGATGTATGATCACCTTACAACGGTATTGATTAGGGTTTTCTAAATATAAGCAACAAACAGAAACCAACTTGTTATCTAAGAGAAAAGGACAATTCATGGGGAGTTGTGGTTGTTTTTTTTTTTTTTTCTTGAGGGGTGGGGTACAGAATTGAAGTTGAAGAGCCAGGCTTGAAGAAAGATACTCAGCAGCAAGAACTGCTTATCCGGTTTGTCAGGGCAGCACTCTGAAGTGTGTCCCAGCCATCCTTTGCATTTGTACTGCCCTGTACTGCTCAAAGTGGGGAAAGGTGTGTGTGTGTGGGGGGGGGGGGGGGGGTGAGAGAGAGAGGAAGAAGAAGGAGGAGGAGGAGAAGAAGGAGAACAAGAACAA
>PVKM010040054.1:0-13573 GCA_004027735.1 Carollia perspicillata | reverse complement strand
AACCAATTCCAAAAAAATAAAAAACAAGGAGGAAAAGTATATAATTTCTTCTTACATATTTGCTGCTATACCAATCTTTTATTTGTTTACAGATAATTAAAATCAGCAGCCTGAAATGAGGGTGTCTACGGAAATAGTTTCCAATCTGTTCAAAATCTGACAGACGTACATTAAGCTGTGTATAGGTTTGGCCTAACTTCTTCTATTTCTTCTGAGTTCTCCAAGTTGAAGTTCTCTTTGTAGCTTCTCAGAGCTGTTTTACCAACCCATGCTAATGTGAGAATAAAATCAATATTCTCTTATCAGGTGAGCCAAAATTTTCTTTTTTTCCTCTACAATCGCTCTAGTAGTGCTTAGTTGTCTTTAACTTCATTCCAAACAATTTTGTTAGATTGTATTGTGACAGCTGGAAGATGTTTAGCAACACCCCTGGCCTCTACCCACTAAAAGCCAATAGAGGGAGATAGCTAAAATCCTCGAAATGTCCAAATCAAATCAATAAAGTTAGGTGAAAATGAAAACTGTCTTTCATTTCATGGAAAAAACTAAGACTTTTTGGCAAACCCACTATTATTTCATTTGTCTTATTATGGTGCTATTTGAATAGGTAATGTTTTTAGGTATAACACAATGCACAAGATTGGTTTTATTGGGTGCATGTGTGGAAGCAAACTCACTTTCCACTTCCAAACCTTCATTAGCAGAAAAGCAACTTAAAAGTCCATCAACCCATACAAGTTTGAAAGAAAAAGATATCCACCACTGGTGTCCCCAGAAATAAAAAACATGGAAGGCAGCAATCACTTCTTTTCAGAAACTGCAGATGACCGACTCATTGATTTGCTTCCAGCTTGGTGTTCCTGATAACAGAGGCCTGAGTGCTGTACTAAAGTCAAATAAAATTGTCTGTCCCCATTAGTCTCAGGGATTACACTCTGAAACAGAGACAAACATAAGGATATTTACATTTGTGCTAGGCAGTCTGTGCAGCAGAAACAAGGCTTTGGGAAAACTTCCTGTTGACAGGGCATAACACAGACCAGATTATCACCTCTCCAAAGTACTCACACCAAAGTATTCATAGGGCAGAGGCCTGTGCAAGTCTGTCTTTTAGTAGCCTGCACTTCCTCTGAGTTAGTGAATAAGTGAATTGCCAAGCAAGTTCATTCCTGGTCAGACCTAATTATGCCACCACCTCCATAGTTCCATATGCCACACAACTTGAAATGTGATTGGTTGCTTCTGGCCTTAAAGGAAGCACATAGTACTGACCCCAACTAAATGCTGTATTCCCCATCTTTTCCCTCTCTGCCCTTCACCCTTTGTAACTTTCCTTATTGCTCAAAGCAAGGAATTTTAAACAAAATCCTGAGCACTGCTCTTCTCGGATATGCAAGGACTGTACAGAGTTCAGTCAAGATCAAATGCAACCCCAATAAAGTGGAGCAGGAGGTGAACAAACTAACAATGATAAACAACCAACCAACCAGTCTCCCAGACTGTCAAAACCACCCCATCTAGGAAGGGTGAGTAGGATGCTCAACGACAAAGCCTTCCCTTCTTCAAGCTGATCAGCCCCCTAAGATTCCAGCTGCTGATTCTACTGGAATCATGGCAAAGAGGTTAAACAGGTGCAAGTACCTATCACAGCCTGGCATATGGATCCAACCAGAATTGATAAGAATTAAATTCCACCTTGCTAGCTTTTTAATAGGATTTTCCTGATCCTAAACTACAATGGTGAAAAGTGGGTTTGGAGCTGGTCATCTAGAAAACACAGTAATAAATAATAACACAGGAATAAACTGCTTTTGCATACTCACAACTGTAAACCTACTTTTGCCCCACCCTGTATATAAACCCTGCACCACATTTTAGGAGTGGGAGGGCCAAGAAAAGCAGAAATAGACTGCCTAGTGTACAGGCAGCTTTTTAAACCACACACCTGTGTCAAAAACCACAAGCCTGACAAGACAGGGTACTTCTGGATGATGATCTGGAGAGGCCCACTCAAAAGAGACAAGTTTCTTACGTTTAAGGAATCAGTACTAATATCAGCAACCTTTGCCATCCAATTTGAGATTCCAGTAAATTTGCAGAATCATTTTAGGGGGTGACTTTCCAATGCAAATCCTGATATGAAAACAAGAAAATAATGTAAACCTGGAAGCATGCACAAACTTCAGAAAATTCTTCCATTACTCCTCACTCTCTAGTGTTACAGAAAAGTGCTTGAAACTTGTGGACAGGAACATTTCTCCCAAAGACAAAGCTGTGTACCACAAACAGACTCTTCAGTGGGATGTCCGGGCTCATTATTAATTCTCTCATTAGTATTTAAAAACACTTGAAAAGAGGAAAGGCAATGTAGGTGGAAAATCGATGTGCTAGCAGTACTGAATTTATCCTGACTGGGTAATAGTTGAGAAAGCAATGGAAAAGCAATGTTTTTTGTTATGTAGCATCAAAGGAATATACAAAATTCTATCAGCAATGTACTCTCAGCTAGCTGATTGAATCACACTTGCCAAAAGCTCTGCAAAGTGACGCCTTGCTGGAGCCAAGTGAAATAGATAGCCCAGACCTTGGTGTGGGGCACTGCTCTCCTGCCCCCATTACTGCCATTGTATTACTGCCACTTAAGTGCCACTGGGAAGTGCTTTCTGCAGGCACCTCTGCCACTTGGCCTTCTGCAATTTGGCAAGCCCAATTTTCAGTCAACATCCAGTTATTCGCAGTAAGTTATTCACAGGGGAATGCCAGTCATGGTAAGTATTCCCACCAACCAGGGCACAGCACCCGACACGTGCGGCCCACCCCACAGGACAAATGCTTCTTTCCCAGCTTCTTTAGTGCCACCATTTATTTATGTAACTCAAGATCCCTTGCTAAAAGCAAAACAAAACGAAACATTCAATATCAGGTTCATTTAAGTGCCCCCTATTGACAGTCTGACTCCTCAAGGTGTAAAAAAACTATCTTTTAAGAGAACTTTGATTTTATACCCTCTTACGTACTTGGCGCCATAAGAAATGAAAAATACCTTCCAATGACCAAATCTGCTTGAGCTATGTAAGTCAAAGACTCTTTCCCCTTCCAGTGCCTTTACAAACTTCCTCACCAAGACCTTATATCTCAAAGTACAGTACCTTGGAAAACTGCTGCCACAGGGGCAGAAAATTAAGTTACCCCTGGAGTCAGGTTTGATGAGGATATAGGCAGCCATGTGTGGCGGGGCTTCCGCGTAGTTTCAAACACACACCTGGCCGGATGCTGACTGCACTGTACACAGTCGCGGATCAAACTCCCCGAAATGCAGTTAACTTAGAAACCGCGAGCTCCTGGCTCACAACTCTGGGCCAGTCCAAAGGCTGAGAACATCTGCATTCCTGGCAGCTGTTTCAAAATGAAGCCGACCCTGGCAAGTGTTATAAGGCGATCTGGGGAACCGTCGCTAAGCCTGGCGGGCTCTCTGGAGAAGCGCACCGGAGGAGCAGGTGCCGGCGAGCCCAGCGTCCACGGAGATCGAGTTTCCGAGCTTACCAGACAAAACCAGGCCAGATCCGCAGGCCCCAGAGACGCCTTACAAGCGGGACGGTCCCGGGAGCCTAGCTCCCCACCCGGCCGGCGGGGCGGCCGCCAGCAGCGAGAAAACAAACGCCTGCGCCCCTCCGCGGCCAGAGCGCCCTAATTTACAGCTCTGAGCGCTTTGTGCCGGGGAGGCCGCCCGGTGTCCGGACAATGAGCGGGGCGGGGGCCCGTGGGCCCGGCATGACGCTGCAGCCTCGCCGGGTCGGGCCAGCCGCCCAGGCCTGCTTTAAAGATGGCGAGCCCCCCGCGTGGCTCCCGCGGCTTCCCCCGGCCACAATGGAAGGTGCTCCCGGCCCCGCCGCCGCAGCCCGCGGACCTCACCTTCCATCTCCATGTCCTCGGGCTCGCTAAGCTGCTGCTCGCCCGCTTTCTGCTGCTGCTGCTGCTGCTGGTGGTTCATGTCGGCCGCGGCCTGGGCCTCGCCTGCGGCCGGGGGTCGGGGTTGCGGGCCCGGCGGACGGGAGGCGGAGAGCCGGGCCGGCGGCGGCGGCGGCGGCGGCGGCGGGGCGGCCTCCTCCTCCTCCTCCCGCGCGTCGTCGGCGGTGGCCCTGGGGCGGCCCGCGGCGGGCGGCGGCGGCGGCGGCAGGGAGACGCGCACGTACTTGCTCGCGATTCGCCCAATCTCGGCGCCGAGGCGGGCGGACGGCCGGCGGGCCGGGCCGGGTGGCCTCGTCGCTGGCTGCGGCCGCCGCCGCCGCCGCCGCTGCCGCGGCCGCCGCGAGGCCCGCCTCCCGCCGCCGAGGCCGGGGCTGCGGGTCTGCGGGCCGGCCGGGGGCGGAGGGCGGCCGGGCGGGGGCCGCGGAGTCAGCCCCGCCTCTGGCCGGGCGCGGTGGTCGGGAGGCCTGGCCTGGCGCGGCGGGCCTGAGGGGCCTGGGGCCGGCGGGAGCGGCGGCGGCGGCGCGGGCGGGCGACGGGCCGGGCGCGCTCCGGCGGCTGAGGCCTACGTGTCCTCGGCGTCGTCGTCGGGGCTTCGGCAGCGGACACGGCGCCCGGCGGCTCGACTCGGCTGGTTCTCAAAATGGCGGCGGCCTGAAATGTCACATCCGCATGGGGGGCCGAGAGCGAGCTAGCGAGTGAAGAGAGCAGACGGGCGGGCGGACGCCGGCAGGAGGGCGGGGCGGGAGCGGGAGGCGGAGCAGGAGAGGCGGAGCCGAAAGTGGCCCGCCCGCCACCACCACAGCCTCCTAGGTCAGCAGTCCGCAAGCACCGCGCCCCCAGCGCAACCCCCGCCTTCGGTACCTGCCCCAGAGCCCCGAGGTCCGTCTGGGCCCGGGACGCTCGGTAGGGTTAACCCAGCGCCCCCAATCCTAGGAGGGTGAGTGCGCCAGAATCTGTCTCAACCGGGAGTTGAATCACCCAAGAAGACCCAGAGTGGCGGTCAGAGTTAGGGGCCGAAAACCTGCTTCCAGCCGTGTGACTTTGGGCAATTAGCTGATATTGCCCTAAACTGCTTAGAAGAGAACCCTGACCAGAGCGAGGAGTCAAGGCCCTAGTAGCATTTATCGTTATTATGTAGCACCCCTAAAACGATCTGTGGTTTATTCACCCAATACCTAACTGGAGATAACTAATTTTCTCACTATAGTTCAAACCAAGAAAGTTTGGTCCCTCAAAACCAGTCCAAATAGTTTTTCATTTGGCATTAGCTTATCAACACAGTCTGGCTATGATTCACCCAGAATCTCCCTCATTCCTGGAGATACTCAGCGAGTATCTTCTGGTGCTATCTCCTCCGATCCTTGAGAAACTGGTGATTAGAGTCTCAACTTTTCCATGGTAACCAAGGCAGTGTGGGTGAATAAGAGAATTCAGGAAAAGGATATACATTTCTACAAATGTATGTTTAATTGACTGTCTCAAGTTAAGATGTAATTTTACACTAAAAGGCCAGGAAATTGTCATTACTGTCCCACTTGCCAATTTTCGGTCTCCTTTTTCTCCAGTTTATTTACTGTCCATATCCCCACCCTTAAAAGATGTTTGGGATACTGGGGTATCCCAAATGCCTGGGGCCCAGCAAGTGCTCAGTGAATATTTGTGGAATGTGACTGGATCCCCTGTAAGCATTTCACACACTTGAAGTTACCACTAGTGAAATTTCTTTCTGGAGGAAAGAAGTGAGCAAATGAAAGGAAGCAGTTACTTCACTGGGGTTCATTCCTAGCCCCTGGTCACCCTCAGATTCTGAAGAGGGGTGGTTATTCACACAAATTCTCACAAATGTTAATAAACACTCCTCGGATGCTAGGGAATTTTTCTCTCCAGCTCTCTAGAGACTTGAGAGAGGGCAGAAAGGACTCTTCCGCAGAGGACAAGTTGGCAGGGAGAAGAATACATGACTACTGAGTTCTACAATGGCCCAACTGATCTTCATCACTGGGTTCAAAACCAAGCAGGAAATTGTGAGGAGTAAAAAGTATACTTTGCATGATGGATAATTACATGCTGTATACCCATACAAGGAAATACTATTTGGCAATAAAAAAGAATGAGGCACTGGTAGAGGCTAAAACTGGATGGACCTTGAAAATAATGTGCTGAGTGAAAGAAGACAGAAGCAAAAAATACCATGTAGTCTTCAATTCCAATTATACAAAATGTCCAGGGGAGGTAAATCAACCTTTAGAGACAGAAAGTAGATTGAGGACTGGGGAGCTAAGGGTTTCATATAGGATTTCTCTTGGGGATAATGAAAATTTCCTGAAATTTTATTCTGGGAATGGTTGCACAATGCTGTGGACATACTAAAAGTTATTGAATGGTATACTTTAAATGGATGAATTGTATGGTACATGAAACATATCACAATGAAACTTTAAAAGGGTATCTTGCAAAGGAAAAGAATGAGGAAGCAGAGAATGGAGGCTGTTTATAGTCTAGACATGAAAGGGGGATGGATTAGACTAGGGTAGTATTGGTGGAGAAAAAAGGTCAGGTTTTTTTAGGTATGTTGGCAGATCAAATTGGCTGGACTTAGAGAGACAACTGATCAATGTTTCTCTCTTTCTCCCCCTCTTCTCCTCTCTCTAAAAATAAAATCTTTTAAAAATATATCAAGCATCACTCTCAGATTTTTGGCTTGAGCACAGAGTTCATTTCCAGGCCACCACAGCTACTAGAAAAGCAATACAAGAGCCCTTTGAGACCCACCAAGAAGGCCTGGACTCAATTATTCCAGAAGTCTGTGCTAACCTGTTTTCTTCTTGCTCTGGTAGCATTATGTCTGTATTAGCTATAAAGCCTATTAGCTAAAACCTGTATTAGCTAAAACCAGTCAGAAGAGGTGTGTATTGAAGAACTCCACAGAAGATTTGAATCAGCTGAGTAATGCTGGCTTCCTGGGAGGCTTAATGCCAAGATGCCTCAAAGAACCTGGAGAGTTCCAAAGGGAGAGAAGACCAAGGGTACCATTTCTGATCACTGCCAGTTTTTTTTTTTAATAATTTCATACCCACTACCTTGGTTCAGACACCAGGGATGTAAGAACAAGAAGAAAAACCAGGAAGACAGGAACACCCGGAGTAGTTGACTTGTCATTAAGTAGAGTCAGTCACGTGTGGGGAGGGGCTACCCTATCATTACTCAGAGCAAAACATATTTTGCTGCTCCCAGGGCCCATGCCATGACTTGGCATAAACAGAGGGTTGATTTTTCTTCTTGAGAACCAAAATATTTATCTACCTGGAAGCTATGTTGGTCAGAGTCTGAAATAATTGAAGTGTCAGAGAAGAAATGGGAGTTAGCAGGCGTGTGTTTTTTTTCAGTATATATAAGTTCTTAGATAATCTATACCTGGAAAGATGACCTAAACCCCAACTGCAAGGTTAGTCAAAAGGATTTGGGTTTAGAGGAGATGAGGCATTTGCCCAGGCTATGCAGCTGGAAGCAGTTTGGAATGGTAAGGAGCTACGGGATTTAGAATGAGATGATCTCCAGGTGGGGGTTCTGCAAACTTAGGAAGTTGGTTTAACCTCTTAGCAAACTGAAGTTCCCTATCAGGGAAACAGGGAGGAAAGTTTCTGCCTAAAGGGACTATTGTGGAAATCATATGAAATACTAAAACTTTATTGAAACACTCACAATCCAGAGGTTATAAAATGGTTATTGTACGAGCAAGGGCAAAATGAGAGGAGACTCCAGCCCCGAGTCCCTGACCCACCACCTTTTCATGCAGAGCTGTTTATAGGTGGAGTAGCTATGTACCAGGGACTGGGCTAACTCTTGTTAGACGAATGGTAACAATGAGCACAGGGTGGGGCTAATTAAAGTAATCTGACCAACATTCTTCTCCGTTGTGAGATGGGGAAATGTTAATGAAAGCTTTTTGCTAGAATGACTGCTCATGGTTGGCCAGCTGTGTGTGCAGATGCTAGGTTCTTATAATTAAAAAAAAAAAAAAAAGCCCTGGCTGGTGTGGATTAAGTGCTGGCCTGTGAATTGAGTGCTGGCCTGTGAACCAAAGGGTCACCAGTATGATTCCTAGTCAAAGCACATGCCTGGGTTGCAGGCCAGGTCCCCAGTAGTGGCCATGAGAAGGGCAACCACATATTGATATTTCTCTCTCTCCCTTGCTCCTTCCATTTCCCTCTCTCTAAAAATAAATAAATTGGTTTTTGTTTTTTTAATTTTATTTTTAGAGAGAAGGGGAAGGAAGGAGAAAGGGAGGGAGAGAAACATCAGTGTAGTTGCCTCTCGTGTGTCCCTCACTGGGGGCCAAACCTGGCCCACAGCCCAGGCATGTGCCCTGACCGGAAATCGAACCAGTCACCCCTTGGGTCAAAGGCTAGCACTCAACCCACTGAGCCACACCAGCCAGGGCAATATAAATTGTTTTTAAAAAGCTCAAAAACTCCTGACCTGGCCTGGTAGCTCAGCTGGTTAGAGCATTGTCCAGCTACATCAAATTTTCGGGTTTGATGCACATACAAGAATCAACCAATGAATGCATATGTGAGTGGAACAATAAATCAATGTTTTTCTCTGTCTATCTCTCCCTCCCTTCCTCTCTCCATAAAATCAATTCTAAAAATCTCACAAAAGTTGCTTAGGTAGTGTGACTGGATTGACTCAAATCTTAAATACAAAGATACAGTAAAGAGAGGTGTTGAGAAAATGAATAGACAATGGTGCCTGCCTTCTTTTCGGGTTTTTTTTTTTTTTTTTTTTTTGGTTTTTAGGAAAATGAGTCAAGCTATTACCCATAGCTTGGTCAGGCATTCTTAAAAGAATAAGTATAGGGAACAGTGGGACCTTTTTAATTTGCCACATGTTGCTGTGTATAATGTGTACTTTTTTGCCTAAATTTTTGAGGGAAAAAATAAGGATGGGCATTATACATGGGTAGTACTAATTCCATATCTATATAAATGTTTTTTATTCTTTTACTTACACTTATGCATTAAAAGTGTAACTCTAGAAAGCAATAACGATATCCGTATGCGAAATAGCACCATGTAATATGATAATCGGTTTCATTTCTAAATATAAATAAATAATTGAATTAAAAAATTAAAACAAAAGATTTTTTTTTCCTGAATGCTTGGGTCAAAAACGTGGGTGTGCATTTATATACAGGAGTACATTATGCATGGCAAAATATGGTAATGTGATTTTTTTTTATTGAACTGCTCAGTTAAATAGAGCTGATGGTGAGACAGGGACTTTTTAAAGCACTTCACACATTATTAACTCATTTAATTTCACAACACCCCTATGAGGCAGGTGCTATTATCCGCATTTTATGGATAAGGTCACTGAGGCACAGTCTGCAGGTTAAATAACTAGCTCAAGATCACACAGGTAGTAAAAAAAGAAGCTTAAAGTTGAACCCATGCACTCTGGGTCTATACATCACAATAGAATATTAACGAGACTTTATATCTGCTTTATACCCCAAACGTGAAATGCCCTCCCCTATTAAAAGCATGAATCAGGAATCCCATAATTTCACACCTGTCTTTACACTATTTTCCTATCCACATTAGCTGGAACCTATGTTCCATCTTTCCATACAGGCTGTCTCTCAGCAGCATTGCTCTGGAATCACGCAAAATCTTCTTTAGGAGCTACTCTTTGCTTTAAAAGCATCCACTGGGTATTTTTAATTAACCGATATTAGCCTAGAAATTTGCCACATCACGTACATTCTTGACAGAATTCTATCAGCAGGAATTGTAACCAAATAATAAGTAACCACTCATAGAGCCAGGTAACATGCTTTATGTGGGTATTTTACTTAATCTTCATAATCAGTAAGAGCAATAATAATTGCTAATGTTTGTTTACTGAGGGCTTCCTATGCCAGGCACATTTTAAAGGCTTTGTATTAAACTCATGTATTTCCTCTCAACAACCCGTGAAATAAACTGTCACGAACCTTCTTTATAGGTGATGAAACTAAGGCACAGAGAAAGAAGGTGCTCAGGGTCTCAGGTAAAAACCACAAGAGGTTTTTTTAAATAAATAGTAAATAAATAAATGAAACATTTATTTTAAATAAATAATCTTTAAATCTTTAAATGATCTTTAAATAAAAAATAAATATTTATTTTTTTAATAAATAAATGATCTTTAAAATAAAAGTTCTGACACATGCTACAGCACAAATAAACCTATAAAATATTCTGGGAAATGAAAGAAGCCAAGAAGCCAGACACAAAAGGCCACTTATTATATGATTCCATTTATATCAAATATCCAGAGTGGACAAAACCACAGAGACAGAAAACAGATTAGTGGTTGCCAGGGGCTGCATATGGGTGTAGGGGGAATTGTTTAATGGATATGGAGTTTCCTTTTGTGGATAATGAAAATGTTTCGGAAATAGGTCGTGATGATGGCTGCATAACGTGGTAAATGTACATAATGTCATTAATGGTAAATTTTGTTATAGGTATTTTACTTGAGAAAATAGCAAGGTAGTCCTGGCTGGTGTGGCTCAGTGGAATAAGTGCTGGCCTGTGAACTGAAAGGTTACCAGTTCGATTCCCAGTCAGGGCACATGCCTGGGTTGTGGGTCAGGATCCCAGTTGGCAGCATGTAAGAGGCAACTGATAGATGTTTCTCTTGCACATTGATGTTTCTCTCCCTCTCTTGCTCCCTCCCTTCCCCTCTCTCTAAAAGTAAATAAATAAAATCTTTTTTTAAAAGGCAAGGTAAAGACTTGAACCAGGGTATTCTCTCATCCCATAGCATATGCATCTACCCACTATGCCATCCTTTACATTCTGGTAGAAAATGTTATTCTCATTTTATAGAAGAGGAAACTGAGGCAAGCTAGACAATGGTGGAAATGGGATTCAAGCTTAGCGCTGCCCATAGCAGAAGTCATGGCACCCCCTCCTATTTGCCTTATTCAATGACTCAACTTTTAACAACCCTAAAAATAAACTGCTATTCTAGAAAACTGAACTACTTTCAAAGACATTTGAAGATGAGGGTTGAGAATATCTATGTGTATGGGTGGGGGGTGGGCGGGGGGGGGGGAACACGGGTTGATCACATCATTCATAAATAACAACAGTAAAGTCTCCCGCAGGAAAAAAAGGAAAAATATCTGTGTTAAAAGTAAAATTCATTGAACATTTCTGAAACTCTCACACATTCATTCATTCATTCAACAAGTATTGGCAGAATGCCTCTCCTGGCTCCATGTTCCAAGTCAAGATCAGAGGTCACTCTACCAAAAGAAAGGGCATTTGGAGGGATTAAGATGGGTTCCCTGTCCGGTGAGACTGCGCTCATGCTTCCAGCTGAAAATGCCTTTCTCAGAACCCTCCTCCCACCTCATAGGACACCCAAGTGCAGCGCACAGCTATGCTACTGGTCTCTGCATGTCAGTCAAGAAGCAGGTCCTTCCTTCCATACCTCTTGCTTAAGAAATATTGTTTTATCTAATCAATGAATACATACATTGGCAACAGTTCAGCGACTGCTGCAAACAGCAGCTGGATTTATCTGCCAGGTGGGAACTCTGGGAATTTAAATTAATTAAAATAATGGCATTTGATTCCGGGGTTGATAGGGAAACAGTATCAGTCTCAAGTTCTAAGGGCCACAAACAAGCTTGGGATCCCTTTTGTGTTAAAGAAAATCACATACACAACGGCCATTTATTTAGCACTTACTATGTGCCAGGCACCCTGATGTGCTTTACTTTTTTTTTTTTTTCTTCAGTAGCCTAGAATCTCCAAAGACTTAATACAGAAAGATAATGTTAAATGTTAATAACTCATATTTCTTTAGAAAGTAATTTTTGTTCACAAATAACCTCTGCTCCTCCTGATCATATCTACCAAAGGGAATTCTCATCTGTAATGTAAGTTATCCCCATTTTGACAGAGCATATTGAATTTCTTTTAAACACAACATCAAGTGTTTTTAAATGACACAGAGCAACTTGTGTTAGGATTTCATGTTAGATTTTTTTTTCTCAAAATAAGAAAAATTGAGGCCTTCAAAATGTCACCTTGTTAGCTAATTCCTACTTTTCCCACTTTTTTACATATTTATTTAGGCGTTAATTCTGCTATTGACCTGAAGTAACTTACAAAGAAAACATAAAGGTGACAGTACTAAAATACAACTAAGAAGACAGAACTCAATATTTAGATATATCTAAGAGTAGAAATCCAAGGAGAAAGAATTAATAGCAATTCATAAGTCTATATCATTGTTTATGACCCTGCCTCAAATTTTGTATTTAATCTACTGGGCCAAGTTTATATAGAACTAAACATTTTTGGAACACCTATTAAATTGGTCATTACCCTAAACATATGAATCTGTTATGTCAGAATGTCCCTATTGTCACTTCTCAACTCTCTCTGATTTGGTTTGTCAATTCAACAACATGTATCTTTAAAAGTCTATTAAATTCAAGGCAGTGAGGCGGGCAGTGGGCTGGGCTTTTTCTATGTCACCATAAATTCTGATGTTACCTGGCCTGTTTCATTTTACTTTTATACAGCAACTATGCTATTAACAATATCCCTATCTCATACAGCAGCAGCTCACCCACAGGCACACACAAGTTCAAACCTCAGAGATGAGAAGGCCCAGACCCCAGGAGGAGAGCAGTCACCCAGGGGCTCAGAGTAAGTTGGTGGTCAAGAACTCAGGTCTCTTACCTGAGACCACAGTCCTATGACCAGTTTCCTTGGTTGCCTTGTTGGGTACAGTGGGCTGGCTCCCCTAATTCTGCCAGAGTGACACCACTGGGCACTTCCTTTGTCCCTTTCCCCCCCAAAGTCACTTTGCTGGTTCCAAGCACACCACCCCCCTGTGGACAAAGCTCCTCCCATGGCCTCTAAAATGTCTGATAGTTACAACAGCTCACGTGTGATGGGCACTTAATACGTGCCAGGCCCTGTCCTGAATGCTTTCCATGAACTAACTCACTGAAGTGTCACAACCACCCAGTGAGCAGAGCCTTGCTCACAGTGGTGTAATTTGTGCATTGTACAGACAGTGGAGCAGCCTATCAGTGTTTGCCAGGGGTGGGGAGAAGGTTTTTACTACAGGGGGACCAGCAGGGGAACTTCCATGTGTTCGGTTTGATAGTGGGGAAGGGGGATACGTGACCTTATGCATTTGTAAAGTCTATATAATTTTTTAAGTCCATATAATTTTATATCACATGGGGTGAACTTTAACATCTATCATCTTTTTTAAAAAGTTAAAAGGGATACTGGAGGAATCCCAGGATGGAACGCAGACTATGACAAATGAATATGACTGTAGGCTAAGTATATAGGTCCTAACTTCATCAAAGGGAGTGGGAGGGAAAAAAAAGGAGCCTATTTAAGTGATTTTGGAAGATGGTATTTTTAATGGGAACTGTAAAGCTAAAATCAAAGAATTGTACATTTAAAAAAAAGGGGAGGGTGGTTGGACTGGCCCTAGTCAGTTAAGTTCAGTTGGTTGGAATGTCATCTCATAATTGAAAAGTTGTGGGTTCGATTCTTATTCTCAGTGTGGGTGC
>PVKM010040053.1:0-13585 GCA_004027735.1 Carollia perspicillata | reverse complement strand
CTATTGTCTCACTAATAACTTTTTATACTTAGTTTGTTCAACAGGATCCGAGCCAGTTCCACACTTTGCATTTTGTTAGTGAAGTCTTTTCTAGCCCAGTAAGAAGCAGTTAATTCCCTGTTTATTCAGCGAAGCAGAGAGCAGTGTTTTCTGAGAAAGATATCTGAATGGTTGAAAGGCATTGTTAAAAATAGGGGGAAATTCAAGAAAATCACTTTAAACAAAATCTACCTAAAAGGTCACCAGTTGCTAGATCACTTAGAAATGTAATTGTACCTAATGCAACTAAATAAATCCTTAAAAGACCTGGGGCTGTGTATGAAGTTAGAGTATAAGTTGTTCTAGAAGGTCTAGTGGAACATTTTAAATGGTACTGAAAAAAACCTAAAACTTAATTCATTGGTACAACAGGTAATTTAAAAAACACTGCATTTCCATTGAGCTCAGTTTTAAAGCAGTTAATTGCGTTATTGTGTCAGTAGTATACTCCAATTGTAGGGGGAATACAGAAGATAGAGCTAAAATGAAGGTTTTTAAAAATTACTACAAACTGGAGATACCTCTTCACAGTCTGATGAAATCCCATTTGAGTTTTTTGCTTTAGGAAACACTGGCTAGGACTAAGTTAAGATAACACCAAGTGCTCAAAATAGAATATTAGAAATCTGTGCAATGTCAGCCCATACACCTAGTGTATGAGACCACGCAGATTTACAACTGGGTAGAGAGTCAGTCCTAGTGTGGTCATGGTGCTGTTTGGCATTTAGAATGACTATGAACAGCAAAACATGATCCTAAAACATTTAATGAAGGGACTGTAAGACGGCGACTGTAGTCAAGAGAAACTAAACTATAATAAAATTCTCTAATAGCCAAGAAGGAAAACCCGTATTATCTACTTTGGTTATCCCACAGAGAGAAAAAATAAACACAAGGTATACTTTGCATATCGCTGACTAGAAAAACATTCCGTTTTCCCTGGATAGTTACCATAGTTACATGAGCTGTTTATAACTTCAAGAGGAGGAACTAGGTCACAATATTGAAGGAGTTTGAATTACGCAATTATATTCCCCCAAAGGAGGGGAAAGGGTTTAAAATTTAGGGAAGAAAGATGTATGTTCAAAGTTCAACCTCTTGTCGAATTTTGCTGGTGAAACTCAAACATTCTTCAAAAATGCCATAAATTGTTCAGCCCGCACAAATAATGTAATGACTAGATCCACAAGTGTGTTAAAAGATGCCAACACATTGTAGATACCACTGTATTTTAGTGGGCTATCTTACCTTAAAATGTTTTTACAGGTGATCGGTGAACCCAACAATAGCCTAGCATCTTGAAGTAGCCAAGCCACATGTAAACTGAAGCTTTGACCTCTTAGAAAGCTTGAGATTAAAGTTGAGCTCAATGCCTGTCACATGCTACCCTTAATTTTAGGACTTTTCCTGTTAATTTCGTCAGGTGGATATACAAGAGCGGTAGGGAGGGAAGATGTTGAAAGCTGTCGTAGCACCGACTTTACCCTTCCTTGAAATTACGTTCTTTTTTGTTGCCGTTTTCCTAACAACCTCCCAAATAGGTGATTTTATGCAGGACCCCTGCACAGTGCCCAACCAACAGAGGTTAGGTGAGGGAAAAGAAGAAGAAAAAATAATGCACTTCAGGCTTGCATGATTTCAGATATTTTCTGTCTCATGATCACTAGACTCTGTCATTTTATAGCCAACAGTAACCTCAGATCAATGATTTCCCCAAAGGAAGAGAAAGCAGGCGGCAGGCAGCCTTAGGGACTAGCCCGGGAAGCCGCTGCTGCTGATGGCGGTTTAACTTCTCGTAACTGTAGAGCTGGGGAAGGGGCGGAGGAACTGTGTTAGAGATCCACTCTAGACCAACTGCATTTCACAGGCGATAGATAACACCGGGGCCCAGAGAAGTTCAAGCAACTTGCCCGGGGTCAAATACCAATTCACAAAATAAGTGTATACCTAAAAACTTAAGAGTAAAGCAAATATTGGTTAATCAGAGTTTTTGGCTGATAATCATTGGAAAGGGGAAAACTACCCATAGCAAAAAAACAAAAAAGCCTAAGAACTTGGAATATGTAAAATTATTTTTTGGAGAAGTTTCGCAGCAAATTTAACAAAATTTCCTTGAAAGGAAAATTAGGACTTCCTGAACAGTAATATTTAGAATAGCACAAGATTAAAAGTACTAGAAAGCATATGTCTTTTAGACTTATTTAATTTTTAGACAGCAAATGGCTTATACCGTCATCCAGCTGAAGTTTGAATGGTCTTTTAAGGATAAACTAATGCACTGGCCATTGCGGCTCCGTTGGTTGGAGTGTCCTCCCATAAACCAAAAGGCCGCAGGTTTGACTCCCAGTCAGGGTGCACGCCTGGGTTGTGGGCCAGGTCCCTGCGTGGAGGGCGTGTAAGAAGCAACCAATCCATGCTTCTCTCTTCCATTGATGTTTCCCTGCCTGTCACCTTTCCCCTCTTCCCTAAGCGTGTCCTCTGGGGAGGATTAAAAAAAACTTTTTTTTAATAAATAAATAAACTAATGGTACTGGCCAGGAGTTTTTTTTTGCTAAATCTTTTTTTCACTTTAAATAAGTCTAAGTGATTCTTTATCGAGGCATTATTGGAGCTATGGTTACATTAATTACTCTTGGCATGGTTAATTTAGTCCTGCATTTTGGTGAATATTGATTTATCTTTTGAGGGTAACACATTTTTTTAAATCGTGCATCTAATGTATGTCCTTTTTTAAAAAAGATTTTCTTTTTAGAGAGAGGGAGAGAGGGAGGGACACATGGATCGGTTGCCTCTATCACTCCCCCAACTGGAGACCTGGCCCGCAAGGCAGGCATGTGCCCTGGCCACGAATGGAGACTTGGACTCAGAAACACATTTTTTGTGAAGCTTTTTAACAGTTCAGAAGTTTAGGAGTAGCCTTTTCCTCATTCGGTATAGCCTTCAACGTGTTGGGCTTTCTGAATTTCTGTGATCTCACTTGAGTATTTTAAGTTATGGTGGAATAATTTGTATCATTTTTATGAATCAGGCGTTTGAAATCCATATTAAGGTCGACGTTATGTGTTGATGCTGGCTACAACATCGCCTGTGACCTTGGAAGGGACCCGTGAAGTATGTTCACCCAAGAAGAAGTGTCCCCAAAGCCTCTTATTGGCCTGTGGGGTCTTCTCTACAGCATCAGAATTCAGCAGAAGTGTCTAGTGAAGAGAAGTGTGTGCATGGGTGGTAGGTGAGAAAGGAAAAAGGTTGGGAGAAGAGCACAGGTGTCATACAGCAGAGAGGATGACGTAGAGGAAGCAGCTATTCCTACAGTATTTCTGTTGTATGGGCCAAGAACGCCAAGAAATTGATTCTACTGTACTTATTTTCTAGGTGCTTTTTAATGTGTGGAGGTGGTGGTGCTGCATCATGTAACCGTACTCTGGCACATATAAAGAAAATATGTATATACGATATTTATGCAGTATACATGCAACATATGCCATTGGCTCACTAGGTGTTAGAGGCTGAGACGTCCCAGGGTCTGCAGCCAGCAGGCTGGAGACCCCTCCAGTCTGAGTCTGAAGGTCTGGGAACCCGGGCAGCTGATGGTGCCAATTCCAGTCCCAGTCCGATCCTGAAGGCGGGAGAAGACTGATGTCCCAGCCTGCTGTCCCAGCCTGAAAGGTCTCTCAGCTCTACCTCTTTCTTCTGTGTGGGCTCCCTGTGAATTGGATGAGGCCAACAACGGGCTTTCAAAGTCCGGGATTCCACTGTTAATCTCATCCGTCACATACACACACCCAGGATAAAGTTTAACCCAAATCTGGGCGTCCTTGTGGCCCACGCAAGTTGATATATAAAGTTAACCATCACAAATATATTAAAAATATATACATATATATTAAAAAAAAGAAAAATTAACCATCACAACACTATTATATGTATGTTTCCAAGTGATTGATTATGCAAACTATTCTCAAATTCAGTTATCTTCTGTTTGCTTTTGAACACTTAAAAATGTTTTGAAAGTGATAGACTAATGAAATATATTATTTTTGTGCACTGCATAAAATTGGGATTTGTAAATTTTTTTAACAATCTTTGATTTTGGAATTATACATGTTACCTTCAGTGAAACACTGCTGTATTCCTCACAGACACTTCCCTTTGACCTCTTTAGGATACTTGCACTGAAATTTTAGGTATTTAACATGATTTTTAACATGACTTTTTAAATGCCATGGATTTAACATGATTTTAACATGATTTTTTAAATGCCATGGATGGATTTAATTGTTATGGCTATTAAGAATGTACAATCAAATGTTTTAACAATTAGATTAGATCTAATTTAATAATTAGATTTTAATAATTAGGCCTTTGACTATTCACCCAACTATACCTGAGAGCTATAAATGTAAGATGCCTTTTCTCAGCAGTGAGAAGCGGGTATTTAACATTTGTGATGTTGGTCAGGCGACGAGGAAGTGAAGTTTGCCGTGGAGCATGTATTTCACAGCTATTCCCACGCACTCCAGCTTCATTATGGCAAAGTCGCAATTCTACACCATCTCCTACGCCCCAAAAGAAGTCTTGAAAAACTCAACAGCTTATTTGCTATTGCAGCTGCGATTTACTTCTAAGTATTTCTTGACTCTTAAGAGAAGTCTTTCTTATTTAAGGCTACCTGGAGTAGCAGGAGGCTCCCTCAATGAGACTTTTAGGGTTACACGCCAGAGACCACTTGTGATCGGACAGCATTTAAAATACCAGTCTTACGGCAACCATTGAACTGCACTGCAGAACTCCTTTTTAAGCTTTGCCACCTTCTATGCAGTAGCTCGCTCAGAAGCCAGGCAGTCAGCACTTGTCATTGATGAAGTTTGAAAGCCTACACTTTAAAGATAGTTTGATTTGAACAATAAATGGAGGCGGCGGCGGCGGTGAATTCAGGCCTCTCTGCGGTAGGCAGAATAATGGACCCGAAGGGTATCCCTGCCCTAATCCTTAGAGCCTGTGAATATGTTACATGACAAAGGAGAATTAATGTTGCAGACAGAACTGATACAGCTAGTCAGATGTTGAAATAGGGAGGTTATCCATGTGACCCCATTGTGGCCAATCACCGGGGTGCCTGTAAGTAAAAAAGGGAGGCAGAAAAAGTGTCAGAAGGGAAGAGTCAGAAGTCAGGGTGAGAAAAGGCCCTGTGATGCAGCAGGAGGATCAGTGCGAGGCAGCCCGAGGCCTCACCCCGGCGCTGGCTGTACTGACAGACGAGAGGGGCGCGGGCCACGGAACGCAAGCAGCCTCCGGAGGCTGGAAAAGGAAAGGAAGCAGATTCTCCCGAGGAGCTTCCAGAAGGGAACACAGAGTTGCCAATGAATTGATGTGAGCCCAGGGAGACCTATATTGGATTTAACCTACAGATTTGTATTAAGCCCCATTAAATTTGTGGTAATCTGTTACAGCAGCAATAGAAAATCAGTACACTGTTAATGTTGTTTTAATTTGTCTGCGGTAGGTAGAGGCTCAGAAGGGAAGCTTGGCTTTGATGGCTGGTGGCGTGGATTTCTTAAAATAAAAAGGGATGAAATTTTAAATTCTAAAAACCCAGCAAAGTCAACAAAAAATTCAAAGATCTGTTTCCTGGGAACAGAGCCGAGCTGACCTTATACTATATACGTCACTTTCCCCTTCTTCACACTGACGGAGATCCGACGGCGTGAGCAACTTTCACTGTTCTCCCAGAACCGACTCCCACTGAAATTTACAGGAATCTTGACTTATGAAGTACTATCTTCTCTGGTTTCAGAAAGCAAAAATCTTAAAATCTTTACTCATTTATCTTACCTCACACTAGCAAAAGGTGACCACCAAGAAAAATTAATGGAGCAAAGAAAAAGAAACTGAGCAAGCAAAGAAGGGTTTACATCACATGTACTGAAGCAAGACCTGATGTAATTAAGAGACATTTTATCTGTAGCAGAGGCCACAAAGCATTCAGTTTTTTTTTAATTCCATACCTGAGTTGACATCATTCTTTATCTGCCTGGTTCCTGAAATTTCCCCAAGGTTTGTTGAGAAAAAAAAAAATCCTTAACCTAACCCAAGCAGCCTTGCTTCACCTGATAATTTGATTTTAAGCTATTGTCTTCAAAGAATTCCCTGTATAGAAGAATGTTAGAAAAAGTAACTTGTTACCATGTATAAAGTGTCCCCAAGCATCAAAAATAACTTTAGCACAGGCTACCTCCAAGAAGTTTTTAGAATTTATAAGCTATCCATGCTTCACAGAACCACCGATGTTTATTTCAAATTACATTTTCTTTTTAAGTAAGATTTTTCTCGTAAGTTTACTCATCCAGCATTCTCAGGGATTCCAGAACTTCAAGGGACATCATTCATTGTATCAAATGACATTATACTCCATGTGAATGGCGCCCCCTGCTGTTGTGCATCTCAATGGCTCTGTATTTAAGGTTCTGATGACTTGGTATTTCTTACTCAAGCCTCTTTGTTCCTGTCTCTTGAAACCTCCTACAGTGATGTATTTGTAGTGGCAGCGACCCAGGAAGGCCCATCAAATGAAAATTGTCATTATTCCCACCACTGCATTTCTGACACAGGTGAAGTTCATGCCATAAAGCAGAGGTCAGAGCCCACATCTCAAATCTTTGCTTCTTTACCCTTCTCAAAATCTACCAGGGCTGGATGAGCGGATGTTCACATGCTTGCTATCCCCGGTAGGGACTTCTGTAAAGTCACACCCTCCTTCTCTCCTTTTCTATGTGAGCCATAATAGCAGAATGACAGTAACGCATGTGAATTACAGGGAAAATGAGTATATTCCAAGTAGAATTTATTTCATGTACATTTCTCTTGTTAATTGCTTTCAGTATTCTGAAACACAAGGACAGAAAGGTGCACATGCTTTACCCCATATTGGTTTCCAAACTGCAGGTTACTGAGCATGTGTGGTACCTCCCTCATGAAGTCAGTCCCACCAGCACAGGGCACAGGGCTAAGATAAACTAGAAAGGCCTCCATAGACCTCCGTTACTTTTGCTTTCATGAGAACCATCTTTTCCTCAGCTAGTGTAGAAAAATACTGAACAAATAGTCAAATGGTGAAGAGCAACAAGGATGATTTGTTTCAACTATTGATTCTATCTGATTATATCATTGCCTCTCTAAATTGTCCCTTTCCATTCTACAAATAGAATGTCCAGAAAATATTTTCCAATGATTATCTCAGTTACATATTTGAGCAGTTCCTTTCAAGTTTACTTCTTTAAAAACTCCCTAAATAAAATTTCTCAAATTTTCCTCAAAGTGTTATTAGACTTATTTTCTGGAACATTGGAAACAAGTATCACAGGACAGCATGTCTCATTGGGGTTCACACTCAGTGCCTCAAATTAGAACCAAGCCATTAATACCAACCCACCTCACAGGGTTTGGAGAGGCTTAAATAAGACATGTAAATCTTCAACCTATTGTAGGTATCTCATAAATGTAGCTGTTCACATGGTGAGTTCTTGCAGGGCTGATAGTTCTATTTTTTGACCTCGCTAAATGTTTGTGTGGGCACTTAATTAGTAACTATTGGATTTTATATATAAACAGACCCAAAAATTTGGGTTAAAAGCACATGACACCATTCTTCAAAGTCAAGTTTCTAACTGTACCATTGAACAAAAAAAATCCCAATGTTTAGCACTGTCAAGAAAAATGTCTCAGGACATCACCTGGCCTCAGATTCTTAAAAATTCTTTTTCCCATCTTAATAATCTAACTTCAGTTGCACTTGTATGGGGTAATTCCCTAGTTTACTATTTAGGTCATGCAGGTTCTAAGGAGAAGCATTAATAAACAGAGCTATCAACATGACTCATTTCGAGGAAATGAGGGTTAGGAAAGATGCTGTGGACACTAACAATAAAGGCGCTGAAAACCAGTCTTAGGTGAAGTACCAGAAATCTTAGAATTTGGAGAAGTGAGAATGGTAAACAACACAACATAGTAAAAGCTTGGGCTCTGGAATCTGGCTTGAAATCGATCTTTGGCCAAACTCTTTACCAGTTTCCATCTGAAAAGTGGGCCAAATGAGAATAGCTAGCCATAAGGCGTGAGGAAGTCTGAACATACACGTAAGCAGTTAATAAGGTAAATTGCACCACAGTGGGCACTTGAAGTGTATCCTCTTGTTCATGCTCTGAGGCAGCTGTTAGTCCTACTTTACAGATGAAGTCAAAGGTCCAATTTCCAGAGGGAGCCTCGACTCTCAAGAGAACAGATTCCAAAGCTTGTTTTCTTCTGCTCTATACTATCTTGAATTACAAAGTATGCACTTTCTTAAATCATGAATTCTTTGAAATCTGGTTATTTTATAAGCTTTTAATAAGTTTATAGCATATAAATGTTTACAAGTTAAACAGTATTTGTTTTTATACTAAGCAGCTTCCTCCAATTCTACCACACCCAAATGTTACTAGAATTTAAAATATTTTCAGGAACCTTTACACTAAGTTGAAACAAGCCAATTTAGGAAGTTACCAAACGACCTAATTATAGAAATGTATTCTTTGTAGTATTGGGCTCGCCTGACAATCATTGTCCCACAATATACACATTCCAAAGCTAAAGAGAGAGAGGTAATTAAAAGTGCTTTGACACGTTCATGTTATTGCTTCTCACAACCCACTTACAGAGTGTGCACATATCTCTGATATCTAACATCCTCAAGTTAGTAATTTTTAAAGGTTATCCGCTGAAATAAAACAACTCTTGGTTTCAAGTATATAAAGTATCCTTGTCTATTTCTAGAAAATAGAAATAACTTCTACACATTAAACTTTGTTACGTGCACTGTTTTCCTAGTCTAATATAATTGGCATGAGAAAGGTCATTTCTTGATTTTTCTCTGTACATTATCACCATTACTGCTCAGTGGGCAGCATCTTGAAAGCCAGAAGAAAAGCCGCAGTGATGACAAACATATTGGGCCAGAGTTTTAAGAAAAATGAAACACAGTATACTACAAGTAAAGTAATAGTTAGAATCACCGAAGACAAAAACAGTACTCCATTTCATTACGAATAAGTGTAATTCAATTGAACAGGCTCATTAAAGAGCTGAGCATGGCTCTCTACTCATTCCAGTATTTTCTAAAGATGTGTACACAGAAAAACCATGCAGTTCTAGATTTGCAAACTGCACCTTCTCTAGCTGTGTAGAAAATCAGCTGTGAAAAATGACGTGGCTCTAATTCACAACGACTAGCAGTGGGACACTTACTTGCAGAATTGGTTCTGCCTTAAGGGAGAAAAAAAACACAACTTCTTGAAAAGGTAAAATAGCTTAAAGCATTTAATATCTAAACAAATCAATCTGTTAATAGCAGTAGTCACAAAATATGCTTAATATAGAAACCCACATTTATGTCTTTTAAGAAAAAGTGTAAATTGTATTTTACCTCGAAACATAAATTATTAATCCACTTAAAGAATCTGCAGCGGTCAAAATCATGGCGAATTTTAAACAACTTCAGAATAAAATAACCTTAAGTACTTTATACTGCTTTGTATCAAAAAAAATGTTTACAGCTTCTCATAAAAATAGTCTGAGGCAACTTTTTCTTTTATTCTTTAACAGACATGTTCAACATTATGGGCAACATTCTTAAAACCTTAGGCTTCAGACTTTCAGACACTCAAATACTATGGTCCCCTTTGCTTGATGTGGGAGGATGACTCCACAGGGAAAAAAAAGCTTGGTAGACAACCTAATACATTTTCATCAAATCAATAGTAGTACAAAAGTTTTAAGATTCTATAGAACTACACATCGTACCTAGTGTATCATTAAAAATAGAAGACAGTATTTTCTTGAGCAAATGGAACAGCATACTGGTATGCTGTTAATGCATATCTTTTAATGTGTACTGTCATTCATTAATTATTTACAACTTCTACTGTGTAAGGACAATGTAAATTTTCTGCAAAACTGGAAAAAAAGCAATATAAAAGTTGTGAAAGCCCGTGTTTACATTATACAAAAGCCAGTTTTTCTAACAATACCAGATACTGTATACAGTGTTATTTTGCACATATTATAGCAACTCTTGAGGATGTTTTAATGCTGGAGGTAAGTTTACAGGCCTTGATTCTTCATCAAGGAGCACTAGGTCTTCTATTTCACTGCCTCTGTATTTCCTTTTACATATTTTTACCACTACCTTTTTCTTGAGAAATAACTTCAATGCTTCTCTTGATGCAACTGCCTTTGCATTTTCTTTGCTTTTTCCACAGCCGGTGCCCAAATATACAGACTTGCATCTCAATTCACAAACAATACTTTCTTGAGAGCTCTTATTTTGAGGCAGATCTGCCAGTTCTTTTAGTGGGACAAAAAACACATCCAGTGTAGCTTTCAGAGCCTCAATGGCTGCATTTAGGAGCTCACCATGATTAACATTGGGACTAAAGCCACCAACAGCTACCAACTTCCATGCCACCGTTTTATAGAGTCTGTTGAAAAAAGGTTGCTTCTGTTTCACATCTTCGTTGGTTAACTTGCAACATGAGAATTTGACAGACGTTTCACTTGACTGGGAAGTACTTTTAGAAGGCAACTGGGATGTGCTAGTCTGGGAACTACTCTTAGATGCCAGCTGGGATACACCTGCTAAGGAAGTGCTTTTAGAAACAAGAGATCCACTGGTCTGTGGGCTGCTCTTGGAAGCTAACAGTGACGCAGCTACCTGTGAAGTGCTTTTGGAAGTCAGCATTGATGTAGTTGCTAACGTGCTGCTCTTGGGAGTTAGTAAGGATGTGCCTGACGAGGAACTGTTTTTAGAAACCGATGTCGACACACTTGCCTCTGAACTGGTTTTGGAAGTTAACCCACTGGAAGCTGTCTCTGAACTAGGTTTAGAAGACAACAGTGGCAACTCTACCTCTGAGCTTCCTGAGGAGCCCAACAAGGGCACCTCGATCTCTGAGATGCTGGGAGAAGCTGAGACTGAAGAGCCTTCCAAAGCACTCTTTTTAGGCGATCCACTTTGTTGACTGGAATCTGTGGATGGGGTCACATGACTATTCACACTGGCTTTCAAGAGCGCAGAAACCAGTGATGCCGACCCACGTTTATCTGGGGCTTCTGATTCAGAAGCCTTTCCAGACCCTGCCGTTGTTACCTGAGAAGAACTGCTGCTGCTTTGGCTGGAGACAGACGGCTCTCCGTCGCCTGTGGAGCTACTCTGATCTGAAGTGCCTGAGCTCCGCGTGGAGTTCCCGCCACTCTCCGATTTGGTAGAGGACCCCGTGCACGCCGAGCTGTTTTCCTGCTGAGCCGACGCACGTTCTGTCTTGGCAGAAGTTTTTGCATGCTCTTCTTGCTCAACTGCAGAATTGCTTTTTCCTTCCATAACTCGTTTTTTCGTTGGCTCTTCTACCCCTTCTAAAAAGAAGGAAAACACATATGTGACTAAGTCTACCTCGTACACATCGACTGAAAATTTGCAGAACGTATATACATTAAAATAAAGTCACAAGGCAAAAATATTTCAGGACCAGTAGTTTCTTTAAAACGTGTAGAACAGCTTCATTGATTTCTTAAAACAGCATGGAATAACATCACTGACTTCTAATATTAAAAAATCAACAGCATAGACATTTATCTGACACTTCAAAATCTAAAGTAGTTAAAGGAAACTATCAAATTCAGAGCCTAAAAACACAGACACATAAATTAGGTTTAACATTTCAACTCGATTAACATTACAGAAATTTCAGGTCTTTAAAAAAATAAGTAATAACAGTAATTCCTAATTTTATCACATTTATGCTCTAAGCTCCTATGTATGTTCACATCTATGATCTGCTAACCATTGCTACTTGATATCCCTCTTTTCTTCACCTTGGCAACCAGTTCGTCTCGAGTTGTATGGATTGGAGCATCTGTCACTTTGATGCCTTCAGCCATACTAAGTATTTTATCCATAACTTTTTGAGGGTACCTGAAAGAGAAGGAAAAGCCACTCTCAAAAAGTGTTCGGTCTGAACTGCCACTTCTGGTGTGCGAAACCAGGCCCCGGGCACGGCATTTCCTGGTTGTAATTGAGAAAGTGTACCACCCGCCAGGCACTGTTCCCCGGAACCCCAGACACAAGAGCCCCCGAGTCTGGGGGGCGAGGTCCCCCCGTATCAACGTTCAACTGAGCGTCCGTCCGCAAGGGTGCCGTCGGCCCCCAACTCCACCAGGAGACCCCCACCGGCCGGGGCGCCGACCGGCTGCGCACCCAGTCGGCTTCCGGCAGGGACGCCCTTCTCACCCTAGAGGGCAGCCGGGCCCGCGGGTTCCCGCGCTTCGCGGCCTCCCCTCCCCGCGGACGGCTCCGGGCCGCCGCCCCGGGCCGAACGCAAAGCCCGCAGAGCGTCCGCGAGGCGCTTCCTCACTCACCGGCACCCGAGGAAGACGTGGTTGGCCCAGGCCATGGAAAAGGAGATGAGCTGCTGCAGCTGCCGACTGCGGCTCCCGCCCTCGGCGTCGGCAGCGTCCTCCGTGTCGGCGGAGGCAGCGCCGCCGGTGGGGGCCAGGTCCCCGGCGTTGCGGAGCAGAAACTCCCGGCGGTGGCGCCAGTGTTTGTCAGTCTCGCCGTCGCAGCGCAGCGCCTCCACCCAGGCGGCCGCTCGCGGGTTCTGGCTCAGGTACTCCGACACCTCCTGCGCCATGTTGGGCCTGCAGGGTCGCGGAGGCCGCGAGCCGACGCTGCACCGGGAACGCGGCGGGTGCGCCGGGCGAGCGGCCCTGTCACTGCGGCCTGCACCGGCGGGCCCCCAGAGAACGCCCCTCAGGAGACCGAGACCCCAAACAACAGCGCCGGGAGCAGCTGGACCGCCCACTTCCGCCCGCCGCCGGCTCCTTCCCTTTTATAACCTCGCTGCCGCCGAGCGCCGGTGCGTCCTTCCGGCGGGGCTCTCCCAGAACGCTTCGCGGCGCAGCGGCCGCGATAGGAGGCCCTGTCGGGAGGAGGGGACGGGCGGGAGGGGAGGCGGTGCTCGCACCCCCCGCCCCTAGAGGGCGGGCCGCAAGTGGATTCCTGGGGCGCCGCGCACCTCGGAACGATCTCAGGCGTTCTGGCTCGGCTTTGTGACGCCGCGGGCTCCGCCCCCCCCCTCGCCGCCCCGGGCGCCTGGCGTCCTGGCGAGGGGGGCGGGGCTCCGGGCAGCCCGGCTGCCCGGGCAAAGTCCTCTTCGGCCGCCACCGCGCCTCCCGGGCCGTGCGTCTCCAACCGGGATGCTGGTTTTGAGTGACACCAAAAATAAAAGCTCGCCTCCATCTTTTGATTGTGTCGGAAACAGTTCGGAGCGCCGTTTGAATGTAGACCAGCGAAGCATTTCGAGGCGGTCTCGGTGGCTGCGCACTTACGGGGGCGTGGGGGCATGATAATAGTAATAATAGAGATAATAAAGCTTAACGATTAACCCGGTTCGATATTGCCCTGCGGAACACAGCCTTTGACACTCGCCCTTGTCCTTCAGGGACGGGTTTGGTGTGCTTT
>PVKM010040052.1:0-13573 GCA_004027735.1 Carollia perspicillata | reverse complement strand
GAAGCTAAGCTACTCTGCCCCTCACTAGTCAGTGGTAGAGCCAAGGCCGACACCCAGGCAGGCTAACACTGCAGCCTGTGCGTATTCTACGACCCCATGAATCTTTGCACCCAAAGGACAGCACCACCACCTGGGAAAGTCTGCAGAGGGTTATGAATCCAACTTGGGAACATTATCAAATCAGACCTCAGGCTCTGAGAACTACCTGAAGCTACTGCTCTCCCTAGTAAGACGTCAGTGTCAGGAGGAAGTTGGCTAGAGGCCTGGGATCTTAATAGGTTCTTCAGTAAAGCATTCTCTTGGCTGGAGCCTGTACTTTTCGAAGCCGTAAATCTGGGTGTAATTGGCCTCCACATTAACCGGGTTCCTGGCAAAGTGGTGACCAGGCAGTTGAGCCATTGCTGAGTCAGCGGCTGCTACTCTTGTCTTCATGCAGGAGGGAGAGCCCAGGTTTCACCTTTGGCGTGATGACTCACTCCTTTAGGAAGATGAAGTGGTTGAGGAACTGGCTTTGAGCCCTTCCGCTTGTGTATTCCTGATTTTCATCTCCACCGGGACTTGGCTGGCCCACTGGCAGACACACAGAGAAATGAGAATTCTAACGGCATTTTAAAATGTGAGGTGTCCTGGGCTCTGTGTGTGGGCTTGGAGAAGTCACTGAGGTCCCTCGTCCTTTGGTATGTCTGCCTGACTTTAAACCTGCCTTGTGGAAATAAATAACAGTTCAAAACATTGTCCTTAAAGTCAGACTGGCCTGGATTCAAGCCCAGACTTGGTCGCAATCACCTCTGTGCTTGCAGGCAAGTTACTTAATTTCTCTCCCATGCTTTCATATTAAAAGTAGGGATATAACAATACCCATCTTGATAAATTGACATGAGGGCTGAACAATGTACTGACTATTAAGCATGAAGCCCAGCACAGAACACATACTCAATAAACATTAGCTATCCATTGTAATGACGATGATAATAATTACAACGATAAAAGTATTTTCTGGAATTATGTCAGTTTGCAGTGGTAATCATATACATAGATATTAAACAATCTTCATTAATCTAAAAGATAACCTTCAAAGCCTATTATAACCTCACATTTTTCTTCTCCTCCATAAGAAGACAAGAGCCTGGTTTAGTTTCATCACTTCTCCCTGTCTTTCCTCTGGTAAAGATATGAAGACCCTGAGTAGCAGAGGATTTGTTTTATTTAGAAATTATTCTGGGAAAATGAGTCACAGAGAAAATCATGAAGCAAATCTTAGAGGCTTGGGAAGAGCATGCAATTTATCACTCAACAGGTGTTTCCTTAGCATCTATTATGTGCAAAACATAAGGCTGTAGACTCCTAGGGATGCAAAGAGACAGCTGCAACTTAAAAATAGCAAAAGACATCAGATGTAAACACAGTAGTACAGCTATTTACAACTTGACCATGAGCCATGGTTGCCAAGTGAATGGGCCACAGAATAGGACCCAAAGGAGACCAAGACCTCTCGGGGGGCTGAGGGACTCAGTAGGACTTGATGACAGAGAGAAAGTTAAGTCTTGAAGTCTGTCGTGATTGAGCCAGAGAGAAGCAGGATGAGTCAGCCTTGAACACAAGCAGGGGTGGGGCCGCACAGGCTCTGTTTGGGAACAGCATGTGGAGCAGTTTGACTGCAGGGGAAGGCTCAGAAATGCCAGTGGTTGAAGATAATCCAAGAAGGTCTGTTAGAAGCCGCTTCTACTTCCTCTTTGGTTTCAGGCTAGGGCAGAGCCCCACACGGGGCACTGAGAGTCACTGCCCAGGTGCCAGGGCAGAGGCAGCCATCTTGAGCCAGGTAGCAGCTCACTCTGAGCCCACAGCGGGACTGTGGTCATGCTAACATAGCCAGACTGGAAAATGAGCCACCTGGTCAGCACCTGCCAGGCTCAGTGTGCTATGGCAGAGCTCCTGGTAAGCGCTGGAAAATCACACACTGAGCACTGGCCTCCAGGAGGGCCAACCAAGGCCCCTGCCATTCTACCTGCCTTCTGGAAATGGCTCAGCACCAATGGCTCTAGAAGTCCAGCACCATTTGTTTGGATACCTGCACTCTAAAGACTGAAGCATATGTTGGTTCACAAACAACTGTCTTCATCATAAAATCACTCTTTCTCTGGCAAGAGAGAAGCTGCTGAGTCCTCAAAGCAACTTACCTATAGGAGGTTTGCTTAATTTGAGGTGGGAGAGAGTTTTCATGTCCTGCTGTCCCTGAGAAACAGGAAGGAAGCTGTCTTTGAGAATGGAGCAAGCAACTCAACTGAATGCGTGCCATCAAGTCTCCATGGGAGTGGAGAACCTTCTGAAGTGCCCACTTCCTTTGCTGCCCAGTAGACGTCCAGAATGGCTCCGTGAGCAAGCTGCCTGGCAGGTCCTCCAGCTGTGGCAATAACTAAGAAGCAAGCCAGGGTTGGTGGGGCTTGTGGGTGCACAAAGGGAAGAGAAGGTAGGGAAGGCTGGAATCGACTGAGAAACATCTGTACAGGCATCCAATGGAATCTCCTAGCAAGAAAGGGAGTGTCTGAAAGACATTTGGGTGCTCAGAAAATGGAGAACTTTGAAGGTGGTGCTGTGAATAGGTGAGGAGAGGGAAGCAGTGTGCCAAGGCAATGAATATAAAACAAAGAAGCCAAAATCCCCTCAAGCTGAGCACCGATCCCTGCCCCCCTCCTTAGCCCAGTTTTTGAGCAACCCCTTCAGATAATGGTGTGATTTTTTTTTGCTGATAAGATCCTTCAACTCCTAGGTCAACAGTCTGTGGGAATGAAGTTGTTATTGTTTTCCAATCTAGCACTTCTATAGTAAAAATAAATTCGGTGCAGACATGAATTTAGTCATTTACATATTCATCATGTCTCCAAGAAAGCAAGCAACTCTCAGCCTCTCGTGCCTCTTCCAGATGTGGCGGCACGGCCAGGGTGCTGCCACGCCATGGGACGGTGAGTGAGGAGCCACCCTGGCCCCACAGAGGGCACCAGCTTTGCAGTCTGGACACAGAGAGCTTCTAGCTGCGCCACTTCCTCATTCCGACAGTGCTGCCTGAGAACCCACCCACCACGCACCACAGGAGGACTAGGGAGACCCCCGGGAGCTTTCTCTCCGGTAGAGGATGACACAGGCATCTAACTTGGATAAAACGGAGACACTAAGAACTGCATGAGATGAGAGAAGGTAGGGTAAGCTTTCACAGAAGAGACAGTTGTTGAGCTGGACAAAACTTGGGTATATGGAGATAAGAAAGGAAGCATCACAGGTAGCAAGGGATACCTTGAGCAGAGGCTCAGGGACGGTCAGGCTCCGGGCAGGTTCTGAGAACAGCTGTACTGGAGTTTGGCCAGAGACCAGGGATGGGAAGGAAAAGAGCAGGAGTCAAGCTGCAGCAGCGGCTGGAAGTCAGGTTTGAAACTCTATCGCCTTTGCTCTGTTCTCTTCTTTTTTGACTTTCCTTCATTCCCTTTCACTTGCTTCCTTTCTCCCCAGCTGAAATCCCCTCCTCCATCCAGGCCTCAATCCCTCCGCCCGCCCCAAACAGTGCAAAGGGAGTGAATATGGGGTTAGCGTAGAACTTGCACTGCTGTGGAGAAGGAAGGCAGCCATCAACTGTCCTCCCCGACAGCACACGGCCCACGGCCACAGGGTGAAAGGAGACACCCAGAACTCTGGCTGGAAAGCCGTAGGAGCATCCCTGTGGCATATCTGAAATCTGCAGGTTCACAGAGATGCCCTCCTGCTTGGTAAAGAGAATGAGATAGCGATGACCCAGAAAAGATGCAGGAAACTTCGGGTGGGAGGGGCAGTGTAAGGAGGGCGTGAAAATGTCCGCTCTGGAGACAGATCTGAACAGTCGCAGCACCGCCAGCTTCAAAACAGACATAATCATCCCCACCTTACTGTGTAATGTGGATTAAATGAGAAATAATGTGCTCAGCACAAGGCCTGATCGGTGTAAGTGCTCAATAAATGTTTGCTTCTTACTGTTTGTTTTACAACAAAGAACTAAGACCAGAAAGGGCGGAAATCCAAGCCAGTGAAATCAAGAGAATTCCAGACGGAGCTCACTGGAATGGGAAGCACCACTTCGAGATGCCCCGAACAGGAAGTTCACACGGACCATGCACACCAAGCCAAGCCACTTGATGACTGGCACAGTGCCTGTCTCCCTAAAACATAAATGTCTACATTTCTATACACAAGTGCTGGTGATGAGCCAAATGGACCATCTTAACCACAGTCACATCAGAGATCAGGCCTTTGATAGTTTATTTGTATAAAAGAAAGTCATTTTCCCTATAAGCACTGAATTTCATAAATGTTTCTCCAGCTAAGTTATTCCTCAACTTACCAAATCCTGCGCTGCCATGTTATTCTGTAAAAGAAGCCTAGAGAGTCAGAGAGAAAAATCCGTGCTTAAGGACTTATGGAACTCATACAGCCTCAAAGCCTCTGAGCTCAAATGTAGCCCTCCCCCCACCCCCCCTCAAAAAAGGCAAAATGGAGGGAGGAGGGGCATCAAAGAGGGAGGAGACCTGCCTTGGCAGGTTCAGTAACCTGAGCTGCTCTCACTGATGGAGGCTTCCATCACCAGGGGACCGCTAACAGACTTCATGACAGCCAGGATGGCCCCAGCAGAGGCCGGCCCACTCGGGAGCTAACCACCTGGGAAAATCAAGCTGCACCTTCAGTGAAGGATAAAGAAGGAGCCATTGGATAGAGTGGCCTAACCCACCTGGTTAGGCCGCACAAACCTTTCCAAAGGTACTAACACTGAAGAAACTGTGTGCTAAAGCCACATGGAGGTCAGAACAAAGAGTACAGTTGTAAGGAGTGAAAAGGAGAAAAAAAGAGGAAGAGAGGGGAAAAATGGGAAAGGAAAGTTATAGGCTCATTTTTATTCATCATATACTAATACAGCGCTTTCTGTTTGCCAGGTTCTAGTCTAAGCACTTTACAAATACTCAGTTAATCCTCGTTTTTGACCTCATCTTACAGAAGAGGGCAGCTCAGCACAGAAGAGTCAATGACCTAAGAGCACATGGCCAGCACGTGGCAGGGCCAGGACTGGAACTAGGCAGCCTTGCACCAGTCCGTGCACTTAATGAACCCCCATCAGTTAAGTCTTAGACCCTGCTGTAATGTGAGTATCTGGCCCAGGGGTGTTAACGCCCCATCAAACAGCCCGGAAAATACTCAACAGCTACTCATGGAATGCCTGTAGCTCCTCAACAATTATCCATTCTTAAAATATCACATAGTTCCTTGTGAATAAATATAAAGCAGAGAAAGAGTGAAGGAAATGGTTTTCCTTTGGCCCATCAGTAAATTAAAAACAAAGTTAACAGCCAATATTTGGCCAGTATGCCCAAAAGTTCCCACGGGCCTGCACTAGAGTCTCACCATGTCACCAGGGGCTGGCAGGAACAAGAAATTTAGGTGAGATGTTATCAAAAAACTAGCTGTGGGTAGCAATGTTGTCATAAGAACCATGAAGGCTGGTCAAACACACCACCAGGATAATGGGCTTGGGATGGATTCAAGAACTAGCAGCCACATCAAGTCTGACCCCTCTGACTCTCAGGATATGTTTTCCGGTCTGGCTCGCCCACCAGTGTCCTTTTCCATTACGGGGACTTCTGCCTCTGAGCTCCCTCCCGTCTCTTTGCAATTCAACTTCTCTTAGCTCTGCCCTGCGCCCTGCCCAGTTCTCTGGACAGTCCATCCCAGTGGTGGATGTGGCTGGATTTATATTCCCTTAAGACACAGGTAGCAAACACAAAGCCCGCGGGGCTGAATCCGGCCCTCCACCTTGTTTTATCCGGCCCGGCACCTTGTTTCTACTCAGTGGCAGCACTGAGCTCCATGCCCCTAGTAAAGGAGCAGTTACATTTATACAGTCCTAAAATGACATTTGGCCCTTTGAAGGCAACGGCAAGGCTGATGTGGCCCGCGGTGAAAATGAGTTTGGCGCCCCAGCCTTAAGAGGCTGCCCAACGCCGTGTAAGCCACCCACCTTAACAGGCTCTCAGCTCCAGGTCGCCACACGCGCCCCGCTACAAAGAACGTGAACCATGTCACTGGGAAGACTGAGGCGGCTACATCAGTTCTTCCCTAGAATAACTTTCATAAAAGCGTACCATTACCTCAGTCCAGACGTTTTAGGGGCGGGAGTGGCCTGGGCAAGGCTCTTCGTGTCACCCAGCCTTTGATCATCCCATCCTTCTGTGCGCTAGCAGGCCCAAGACCGTCACAATGTTCTGAGTGCCCGTTTTACGCTAGTGTGTGCTTTTCTCCCATCAGAGCCTCTCTGACCCTGCTTTTGAAGATCCTCCCGCTGCCCCTGCCCTCAACAGTCCTTCCTGCCTTTGTTCCTGGCTGAGTGCCCTTCGGTTGGGGTGTTCTTTGTGTCCTGATGGTGTGTCTCCTGTTGCTGTCATCCTCCCTGGTTCAGGGATGATATTTCTCTGTGCTTTGGGAGCACAGTAGAAAAAAACCCTTTGATATACACTGAACCATGTGTCATGAAGCAGTCTTCGAAGGCCTACCACAAATACAGAAAAGTGCCCATACAAAAATCAACCATCATTGGGCCTCAGCTATTGGAAAAGCGGCTGCCAGCTTTCTGGGAGCATTGTGGTATAAAGTCTGGCTACAAACAAACAGCCTGCTTGGGGCTAGGCTGTTTTGTTATGGAGGGGGAAATGCAGCTGTGGAAATCAACAAAGATCTACCAGGGGAGGGCAGAGCCTTCGAGAGCCCCTTGTGTTAGTGGGACCACCGTCTTCCTCCAAGGCGGGCAAGGGCAAGTGGGAATAGTTCCCACGTATTCTCTCGGAACTCCCTCCCCTCCAGCTCCGCGGCCCAGGCAGTTGTACTGCCGCGTCTGCAGGAGGCGGCAGAAGCAGCACGAATGGACTCTCCCAGATACATGGGGGCCAATGGAGGGAATGAGGACAGGAGTCCTGCCACAGCAGCTACAGGGTGAGCCAAGTGGCCAGCCACATGGTCTTCTGCCATTTCATGGGCATACGTCCCACCTATGCCCACAGTCCTCCTAGTTGGACTGTGATTTCTCCACAGCAAGGCCACTGCAGCACCCAGCAAAGACTGACTAGTGAAAAGCAAACCTGACTGCCTGCCACACCCACCTGCCACCGTCTGTGGGACCTGTCTCGTGACCAGGCTCCCAGAACTACCGAAACATCCACATGCCTGTCTTGCATGCTCCTCCTCGCTGTGAGCCAGGAAGGACACAGGAAACAGGAAAGCATATCTCCTGCTGGTCCGGGGTCCGCATCTGGTCCAGAAGAATCCATTGCTCTCTTCTTAGAGATTGCAATGAATAATGCTAGCCAAAAAAGCCTCGTTTGCAGCTGATGTTTGAATTATAGAGTTATTGGGTGCTACTGAGGGGCCATATAAACCTTTGAGAGTGGCCTTACGTGTCACTCGGCTGCTGCTGTGAGTTCCCAGAAACTGGAAACAAGAACATGCTGCCATCTGCACTGAGAATTTTTTTAAATAGCTTTGTTTAAACTGTTCTTATAATGAAGAGGGAACGTTTTGCATTTCCCGGGAATCACTGTTCATGCAAATGAGATGAAAACTGGCATGCTATGCTCCAGGGTAGTCGGGGGGAAAGTCAGTCCCTTTGAAGAACACCGGTCTATCTGCTCTCGGCCCTGGGTCCCAGCTCCTGTGGCACGTGGCTATCCTGAGCAGGGCCAAAGAGCAGGGTGACCAAAGCAAATAATGGCTTTCTCCTGCCCAGGGGGGAAAATAAGCAAATCAGTGTGATTTTCTCAAAAGTAAACTATTCCCGTAACTCTTACTTAAAGATTTGCCTATTGCCAGTTTGTACTGGCCAGGACTCAGAATCAACTAACAATTGGTCAAATAGCACCAAAAATTTGCAGAAAAGAGAATGTGTGGTTGCAGCGCAATTTGCCGGATGCAGGAGGAAAAGGTGAATCCAGGGGCGTCTCGTGGACCATATGGGCAGCATGGAGCTGGGCTCCAGCGACGGTCAGACACTAGCTGAGCCTTTTCCACACAAGTGCATTCTTCTTTTTCTCCTTTTAACTGGTGTGTTTTCCTACTTAGTCTACACAGTGAAAGATGTCTGCCCAGATCTCCCAAGGTCACATGTTAACACCCTGGAGAGAAAACCTGATGGGCCAGTGTAAGTCAGGGCTCCACCCCTAGTGCGATAAGCTCTATCCAGAGAGCTGAGCTCAGCGATACAAAGTGGCCACAAGATGTCCGCCATGTAACCTGGGCCTCGGGGCAGGGTGGTCCCAAGCAAGGGAGGAGGGGGTGAGAAGCTACTGCATGGGGGTCAGTGCTCCAGCATGCTGCAGAGAGCCCCCCGGACCCAAGGCCGACACCGCCGAGATCCAGTGGGGAAACACTGAGCAGTTTTAACACGTCCTCCGGAAGCACCGCAAGCACTTTTTCTTGCACTACGTAGGAAAAGAGAGAGGGGACACCTTCTACAACATCTCATGTAATCCTGTAAGACAATGTGACAGACTGTTCTGCAGATGACAACACTGAGGATCACAGAGGTGAAGCAGTTGGCCCAAGGTCACGTGGCCAGTACATGGTAAAACAAAATTCAAATCAATGTGGGACTCCAAAGCCCCACTTGCGCTCTATCCATTCTTCCACAGTGACCCCCAGATGAACTCTGCCCAGGGATAAGTCTCCTTGATTGGAGACAAGCATTCACCTAGAAGCTAGCTGTCATTTGCTGTGGCTGAGACCTCTCCCAGACCCTCAGTTGGACAAGCACTGATGCAGCTAGTCCTGTGAGGACTCTGGCCTCAGCACAGAGACCCCCTCACCTCCAGGTCGGAAGGGCCCAACAGGTACCTGACCCAGGTGCTCCTGCTCTGACACACAGACCACGCCCCCAGGTGGAACATTTCAGCCCCAAGCTCCTCGTAAGTCGTACACTGTTCAAGAGCTACTGATGCCACTTCCCGCTCACATTTTGTGTTTTGGTTTTGTTTTGTTTTTACAGTTCGTTGCTCATCCTAACTGTCAGCAGCAATTGCTTACCATGTGGTATGAAAATCTCTCAGGCTTGCGTCAACAGTCCATCGCTGTGAAGTTCCTGGCTGTCTTCGGCGTGTCCCTAGGCCTGCCTTTTCTCGCCGTGGCCTACTGGATCGCCCCATGCAGCAAGGTACAGACTGCTCAAGGTGCATGTCTTTGTGACTCTTCCCTCTCACTCAGCACGATCGGAGTCCACTTCGTTCAAATGCGCAGGACTCATTTCCCACGTTTAAAAAACCTGAGACACATAGCACAGGTAGAAAACCACAGGAGAGAGAAAACTGCTTAACCATCATTTTAAAAAAGGGAGCGAGAAAGAGGAATGATAAAATGGGAAAGTTTAAACATGGGAGACAACCTGATCAATAGCAGATCAGAGCAGGGACAAAGGCACTTTTCCTCTTCTAATTATGCAATATTTCACACATGTCCTCCAAACCCACGGTAACGGGAATTGTAATGAGAGGAATGCCCCACACGTATCGAGTACTTCCCCTTTGCCAAGTAAGCCCTTTTTGTGGAATGCATTCCACAGTCCACTCCCTCGATTACACGGAGCCACACACCCTTACTGAGGTAGGCTCAGAAAAGAGGGAAACCGGCGGACTGAGAGTCAAACACAGCTCATACGGGGCACTGCGGACACAAGTCAGCATCCTCCCAGGGTCCTCGGCTTTCCTGATCGGGTTCTGGCCCACAGACAGCTAAGAAGGCCACGAAAAGGAAACAGACAAAGTAAAGAGAAGAGCTTAAAAGGCACAAAGCTGGGTTCTTTTCTCATAAGGAAGGGAAAGTGTCTGAGGTCCACTGGTAACGAAAGCAGTGGAACCGGCAGGTCCCAAGCTGCCACACACACACGCTGCCATCCCTACAGCCCAGCTACCTGATTCAAAGGCACAAAGAGCACCAGCAGGCACTCCAGCTGCACGCAAGCATTAGTGCCTGTAAGACCAAACCATGCAAAAATGTTGAAATATGCTTCATGAGCTAAGAAGGTCATTAGAGTTTCCGAAGCTACATTTACCTGGAGATATATTTAAAAAGGAATTTAGCTTAAGTAATCAACATTCAGTAGAGGAAATACAACTTCAGGGAGATTAGTTCCACAAAAATGTGATCAGCTAATGCAGTTAATAAAAGTTTCATCAGTGAATGTATCCTCTTGTCAACTCTGCCAAGAGGAAACTCATGCCAGGCTGGTGGGCGCTGGACTTCAGGGCTGCTGATGAGGTCACCTAACCAGGCAGGCAATTAACTGACTGCCTTGGAGTGGGACGGGTGTTGCAGAGGAGGGTTAGGACTCAAACTCCTTCTTCCGCAGAACGGTATTAAAAATAAAAGTCCTCACTGAGTATTTGTGGTGCTCAACCTTATCACTACTGAGGGTTTTGTTTCTGTGCCAGTATACCGTGACACGTATTTCCCAAACCATACATGTGCAGACAAAGGCAAATCTTCATGTCCTTCACTGTGAGGTGAGAAAAGTAGAGTGAGTGAAAACAAAACTAACAAGATTTAAAGCTGGATTAGAGCTGGTCACTGGTTTTAGGCATAGGCTGCCACACCAGAATTACCCTGTCCGTGCTACCAATGAGGTCACTGCCTTCGCCCAGAGCCTACCTGGATGGGGGCGCTTGCCTCCACACCCTCTGAGCCCCAGACTAATTCTACATGCAATCATTAAAAGAATCACCACTTGGTGGACAAAACACCACCAATCCTCACCTTTGCTGTAAAACTAAATGTGACAGCTTCCAGGAAACAGGGACTAGCCAACACCAGCAAATTGGTTTGCCTCTGCCTGCCTGAGGAAATACTCACAAAGAAATGATATTCCAGGGCCAACGTTTTAGGTAGGTCTGAAAAAAAGAATCTTAGCCAAAATCATGCAGATATGATAGGGGGAAAGTATGTGTGGGAGAAGAAAGGGGTTTGGGACTTTCTCGGGGCTAAGTAAACCCAGAGACTGACACCACCATGGAAGTCGGGGTCAGAGGTATGGCAGTCTTCTGGAACATTCTAGAAGAAATGTCTACAAGAAAGTTTGGCCCCATGGTTGGGACTTCCTCTCCTCTGTTCAGGTGTATGTCTGATTGTATTTGTTACTCCTGGACCTTCCAGTAAGACTAAGAAACAGAGCACCCAAGATAAACCACCTGGTCCTTAAGCCCAGTGTGGTTTCCGTGTGCTTTCTGGGCTCCAGGTCTGAGCTCAGTGCAGTGGAGGATGTGTCCAGAGCTGAGTGGCGAGTCTTAGTCTACACCATGACATAATTTTTGGAAGCAATGCTCATTCTGAGGAAAGATTCTCTCATTAAAAAGCTTGTCAAGCCCTGGCTGGTGTGGCTCAGTGGACTGAGTGCCAGCCTGTAAACCAAGAAGTCACCAGTTCAATCCTGGGTCAGAGCACATGCCTGGGTTGCAGGCCAGGTCCCCTAATTGGGGGCATGAGAGGCAACTGATCGATATTTCTCCCACATATCCATGCTTCTCTCCCTCTTCCTCCTTCCCTTCCCCTCTCTCTGAAAAAAGAAATAAAATTTGTAAAAGTCTGTCAAACTTGCTCTGAGGTAGCCAAAAGACAGATAAAATTATAAAGATATGTTTAGTCTTACTCTTCACCATTTAAAAAGAAATCTTCTCAAGTTTGGCAGAGATTATATCACAAAGGGGTCGCGCCTTCCATGGGAAGAAACCAGCCCTCTCCAGAGGCCCCTGGTGCCCCGACACAATGCACCCCCACAAGAAGCGGCACTGTGAGTGCGTCAGCATCCCTCCTCCCAGGGGGTCACTGCCTTTGGATCTGTCTAGTAATTCTACAGAAAGGACAATGTCATTCCAGCAAGTCCGTGTTCTAATGACCTTATCCCACCTTCCTCAAAGAAATTAGACCCAGACATTCTGTGATAAATGCATTCACAAAATCTCACTGCTAAACTTCATCAGCCAGCCACTGTCTGTCGATGTCTAACGAATGCTGAGATCTCTGCTTCCCACCTAATGGTGCATTCACTGCCTAACAGTTGCTGTCACCACTGAGGGACACCAAAATAACCTGGTCAGCCTGCCAAAATCACCTCATCACTTATTTCCTATCGAGTTTCCCAGGCTGTCGATCCTGCTTTTACACAAGTTTCTGAGGGTCTCTAGGAAAGACGAATACGATTATAAGGGTAAAAGCATCCACACAAGTTCAGCTCACTGACGCAGTGGTTGAAGAGGATGATCAGGTCACAGATGTGTACACAAGGTGCTAACTGCTGGTCGGGAGGATAGACAGGTTTGCCAGCGTCCATAAAAAGAACAGCGAATTTTTCAAATCACTTCTGTTGTAAACACCAACATGGGTGGAGTCAGGCAGCCCCTGAGGGGCCAATGGGCTCTTAACTACACAGGTGCCCTCAGATGGGTGTTTTCCTGGACAGTGCTCAGCAACGGCCCCGTTGCAGAAGGCCTTTGTGATGGATTAGGCTGCTTTCCATCCCCTGTTGTTCCACTCTGATTCACAGTTCAGGCTGTTCGCCTGTTCAGACCTGACAGCTGAAAGGATAGCAGTCATCTCCAAGGGCTCGGTGTCTCTACAGCAGGTAGACTGGGACAGAAGTCAGCATCACGAGTGCACTGAGGAACCACCTAAGTCCTAATTACAAAAGTACAAGGGGGGAAGCTGACTTCCTTTGTTACCTGTTACCCTGCACTGTTCCACTGTCCTTATAAATTAATCCCAGGACTCAGGAAGGGAGAACTGTCAACAACTTTAGACTCCCACCTGACGTCTTTGTAATGTGCAATCTGTCAATACTTACCGCCGCCACCTAACTCTTGCTTGCAGAAATATCAGTGTTAGTCACTGCCCCCAACCCTCAGCCCCATCCCAAATAGAAACATCTGGTCAGGAAGGCAAGAGGGATTCTGCAGTTTTGAAGAGCCCTGCTTCGCCTTTCCAAAGCTAAAATAGTTTGATGCACACAGTCCAGGGCCAGCTGGGAGAGAAAAGAACCGCCAAAGGCCTCTGCGTCTCCCTCATTTGTCGCTACCAGAGAGCTACACCGGGTTTAAAGAAAATCACAACACAATTTTTGAAGCATTGCCATAAAGGGGAGATTTGTGCCAGGAAATAGAGCACTTCTTACTCTTTTGTTACAAAAGCTCCTGCCCTCAAATCCAAAAGGAGAGTCCATCCCATTACCCAGCTAGCAGAGGATTCGAGAGTGCCAGGAGGCTGGTCGCTTTCCTGCCTGGCCCGGCCTGAGACTGGCAACGCTCTCCCCATCTCTGCACCTATTTCCCACCACAGGGTTCAGCCTGTCCCTCCCCACTGGAAAACCATCTGTGAGGGGAAGGACCCACGCACACAGCCTGTTTCATCTCCATCGCCTCCAGTGCCCAGAATCACGCTGCACACAGACGGTGCCCTAGGAGGGCGTGTGACATAAATACTAAGGACTCTGTGCAGGTCTCCCTCTGTGAACCCTTGCATATGAGCTTTTCAGGAGTGA
>PVKM010040051.1:0-13554 GCA_004027735.1 Carollia perspicillata | reverse complement strand
TTTAGAATCTACATTTAACTTAGCCTCCCCTGCTTTATTTTCTTTTAAATTGAGAAAAGCTCCATGGGAAGGATTGTAAGCAGCTGCCTGCTCTTTTAGATCATCCCAATGCACTTCCTTGGGGTTGGGAGCTGTGGCCTCAAAAACTTCGGGCTTAACATTAGGCTTATCATAACGAGGGGGCTCCCACACTGGTGGTGGCGCAGACGGCAAGGGCAGCGGATGTTTAGACAGCAAAGGTGGTGGGTTCTTAGAAAGATCCTCAGCTGACCGCGTAGCGTGATGAGTTAAACTGCTATGGGTCCCTTTCTCCCATTTCTCTAATTCTGAATCTCCTTTAAGACAATCCCGTACCAAGGACCACAAAGAAAAAGCATCCACCGGGGTTTTCTCAGGGCCATGAGCACAATAATGCTCGCGAATGCGCGCCCCGACAGTTTTCCAGGTTTCAATGTTAAGTGTCCCGTCCTCTGGGAACCAAGGGCATACCTGCTGAATGAAATCTACGAAACGATGTATCTGTCCCTTTGAGGTAGTTACACCGCGCCCCCGTAAAAGGGTGCACAAAACTTGCTCAAACAATTCTCGTTCTGGCGAGTGGGCATTTCCCATGATTATTCCTGAGTGATTATTGACTCTCCGCTCCGCTCCCTGCTACTATTATTATTTACTTACCGGGGTCCCCGTAGCAGCGATCCTCCCAGGCTCCCGCTCCTCATGAAACGGACTCTTCAGGTCCGAGCCAGGACTCTTCAGTTCCCTGTTCGGGCGCCACTCTGCCGCAGCCCGCTGCAGCAGGTGGTCGTGAGTCAGGGCGGTAGATTGAATAAATGGAGAGGGCCAGTTACTCTGCTGGTAAAAGGCGAGTTTTGCGACAGCTGGAGCCTTTAAATACACTGCTCAAACAAGGAACAATGAGTGACCTTAAGAGTTACATCCTTGGTACATGACGCATATGCCAAGACTATGTTTCTTCTTGAGTACGGGAACAATCAGATAGCTAGCAGTTGGGAGGCAGTCAGGACTCAGAACAGCCTTGAAGCCAGAAACCAGGTTTCTGTCACCACTCCTGCGGTGAGAAACCCTCTCCTTGACCCCTTATGGCCATTGGGCCCCTACAATACTCTCTGTACTTCTTTGTTGGATTGAGGAAGGTAGGAGGTGAGAAATTACAAAAGGTGTTTTGCTAGTATGTATGAGAAAATTTCAGCTTATCCATTGCCCTATATGTTATGTGCATTTCATATAACTTTGCTGTACAGTTGTTATTTTTACACACTTACCTATCTTCCTTTGGTCACTAAATCTTGATATCCTCTTAGATCATCGTCTCCATTTTTATTGCATGTGTTTCAAGGAAATTCATTTGACTCATTTGGCCAATTGGAACATTGCATTCAATCTGTAGTAATTGGTTCAGAGATGGACACACACCCAATTAGAGCTAATTAATGTAATCACACTTTTTAGTTGCATCAGCTAAGAAGAAGGCATATTTTTTTCTGTCAGACTTAAATCTGGAAGGTTGTTGGCCTGCAATTATTGGTAGCCATTTTGTCACTCCTTGGAAGTTAAGAATGAAGAAACAGGGAACGAGCAGAGCCACAGAAAACTGGAGAGACACTGAGTCCTGATGACATTGTTTTATTTCCTTAAGTCAGCCATATTTGCAGCTGGATCCACATGGATCTTTCAGACAGATGAAGGAATGAATAAATACCTTTGTTTGTATAGGCTACTTTAGTTGAGTTTTCTGAAACTTGCAACCAAAACTGTTATGATCAAGTGAGCAGCATGATGATTTGTTAAGCTATAAAAAGCCAACTAGTGAAACTTTTTTTCTTGACTTGACTGCTAAAATGGTCAGCACAGTCTTTGCAAATCTCTTAGGGACAAGTTAAGTCTTTCTGAGTCAGGCTCACTGCAGAGGCCTGCCTGAAAACAGTCATATTCATTTGTTATCTCTTATGGTTCTGCGAGTGGACATGACTTGTCTTTGCTCCACTGTGTCCAAAGTTTCAGAGACAAAATTTGGAGTCTGGAGGCTAGAATCTTCTGAAGGCTTATTCATTCCCATGTCTAGTGGGCAACTGTGGCTGTTGGCTGGGACTAAGTTGAAGTTGTAGGCCAAAGTGCCTACATGTACCCTCTATAGTAATACCTTAGAGAGTGACCTTAATTCCCCTTTTTCTTACTTAAGCTTCTATTTATAAAGACTTCCCAGGATAGGCTTTGACTGCTATCAGTTCCCTCTCCAGCAATTCATAAGCTTTTCTACTTTGTCTGTCTCCCTTTTTCTCACATGATTTAGTTTTTTTCTATTTATCAAACATATAACATTTTATACTATTTTACATATTCTCAGTTTGTTTTAGTCTTAAATATTCAATTAAACCTTTCTAGAGCTCACCACCTGTTCTTTAACTGAAGGGTCTGCAATTACCTCTTAGCTGAATGAAACTCATTACCTATAGATTCTTTAAGAAGAGTTCTATATTTTTCTCGTTAACTAATTTTTGCATAAGAAAATTATCCTAAACCCAGTAGTTTAAAAATCTTCAAAATTTTATTTTATCTCATGGTTTTGAAGACCAAGGATTCAGATGGAGCTTAGCTGGGTGATTCTTCAGCTCTGTGTAGTATTCACTATTGTCACTCTGACATATTCATCTCGCAACTGAACTAGCTTCTGAAGGTCCAAAATGGCTTTGTTCATGAGGCTAGTGCCTTGACAGGGATGGTTGCAAGACTGGGCTCAGCCTCTCTTTCTTCATGTAGCCTCAGGGCCTCTTCACGTGGTGTTCCCAACAGGGTAGTGGACTTCTTACATTGTGGCTCTAGGACTAGTTTTTTCAGAAATAGAAAGTAGAAACTGCCAATTTCTTTTTTTATGATTTTATTTATTTATTTTTAGAGAGAGGGGAGGGAGAGAGAGATAGGAAGAGAAACATCAATGTGTAAGAGATACTGAGCCACACCAGCGAGGGTACAATTTCTTAAGGCCTGGACTTAGAAATGAACACAACATAATTTCCACAATATTCTATTGGTCAAAGTAGTCATGGAGTCCAGATTCAAGAAAACAGGATTTAGAACTCATCTGTCAATGGGAGGAGTGTCAAAAGAATTTGTGACCATCTTGAATCCACCAAAAAATATTCCCTGAATGATTGCAATTTAAAATTTATTTTTCTACAGACTTCAAACTTGAGCGATAGCTTAGCTGGACACAAAATTTTTAGTTTATATTTTCCTTAAGTTTCATGAAAATGTTTCTCTGCTACCATCTTGCTTTGTTTATTGCTGTTAGGAATTTCAACATCGACTTTATTTTCTTTGGTAAATGACTGGAAAACCCAAAGGGTTTATTTCCTAAGGTCCAAGAGTTTTACTAATCTATGCCTTGAAGTTGACTACCTGGGACCTTTCCCCCAGGTACACAGTAGATTCCTTTATACGTAGATTCAGGATTTTATCCTTCAGAAAACTTTTGAATGATATTTTTAAATATAGTTCTATTCCATTGTAATGAATTTATCTTTGGAACTTCAATTACATGTACTTCAGATCTTCTTTCCTGTTTTCAATATCTGTTAATTTCTTTTGATTTTTGGGGCTCTTTTAATTTCTATCCTATGTGACCCTTGCACTTGATCCTATACATTTTTCCTAGGCATTTAGTAATTTAGTGTTCATTATTGAAAAAATTTGCCTTAAAAATTACCCTGAGTTTATTCAGATTCTATTGCATATCTCCCTATTACTTGTTCATTTTAATTCTGAATTTTTAATTTCTGATTTGTGGTGTTCCTTCACATCTCTGATTGCTTTTGTGATTATATTTGGGAGGATATTTTGTTTTAGTTTTCTTCTGTTTCACAGTTTTGTTTTTTATTTTGTTGTTTATTTTTCAGTGTTTTCATCTGCAATAAAGTTTTGTCATTTTTTCCACATAGTAACTTTGCATGGATCCTAAGCTCTTTTTTCATGATTATTTGTATTGTGTTCTCTGGGTCCAGAAATAGCAAGCAACCCTATAGCAAGGAAGAAATGATTTGGTGGCTTATTTTGTTTCATAATTCAAGATAAACTTCTTTTGTTGATACAATAAATATCCCTTAGATTTTGCTTTTAAAAAATCTGTATGCTTCTAACTTGTATCTTATTATAATAGGTCCTTATATTTAGCAACTTTCTCCTTTGCCCTTCTGGACCAGAAATAGTGCTCTTTCAAGACAGATACCTGTGGTTTAACATACTTCCAGCCCCTTTCTTTTGGCTTCCTAATAGTCAGGCCTCAAGTTTGCTCTTAGTATTTTTCCATGCAAGTAGGACTCTCACCTTTCTGAGGTGAGCTTTTCTCTTTCACGTGATCCTTGCTTGACGATGAAGTCTTTTGTGTTATCTGAAGCTGTCTGTGCTTGTCTTGGATACTTGTTACTTTACTTGCATGTAAATTGAAGTTTATAGTTTTCTGTTTCCTAGTTATAATGCGGGCATGTGCTATGGTTAATTCTTATTGCTCTTTGTTAATCCAAATGTTTTTATTATAAAGCATATGAAGTAAGATTACAAAAGAAGTAAGCACCATTGTCCTACACACACACACACACACACACACACACTTTTGAATTTTTTTCTCCCTGAAGAGTCTGTTTCCTTGTTTCCTACAAATAGCATTTTTCTGTTTCTTTGTTTTAATCTCTCTGTCCTATTAGAGGGTTTTCTCTAATGACTGGTTATCCTTGGAGAGTGAATATTTTTGCTTTCTGAATGTAAGCAGTCATTTAATTGCTCTGGAGAATATATATAATGTATATAGTGTCCCCTCACTTGAGGACATGTTTATTGACTTTAGAAAGAGGAGAAGGGAGGGAGAGAGGGGGTCGAGAAACAGCAATGTGAGAGAGAAACATTGATCGGTTACCTCTTCTATGCACCTCAACCAGGGATCAAAGCCTCAACCCAGGCATGTGCCCTGACTGGGAATCAAAACCAGGATGGTATTACAACCAACTGAGCCACACTAGCCAAGCCTAATTTGCCCATTTTTAGAGGTGCCTAATCTAGGTGCATGTAGGAAGGGGCAGTGCATGAGTGTGTGTGTTTTCTGTGTGTATGTATTGGGAACTGTGGGAAATAGACCTGAAAATGTTCAATCTAACTCTATTTTGAGGAGATACTCAAAACTGAGATTTTTTTTACACATTAGACAAAAATTCACAAGTTGAAACATGTGCTATTGACAAGGCTTTGGAGAAATAGGCATTCTTATACATTACTTGTGGAAGTGCAAATGTTACAATCTTTATGGACAAGGATTTGCCAATGTACTTTAAGAAATCTATCCTGAAACAGACTGGATGAAAAGGACAGGGAGGCTGGACGAAAAAGGTGAAGGGATTAAGAAAAAAAGCAACTTGTATACACAGGTAACAGTATGATGATAACCAGAGAGGAAGAAGGGTAGGGAGAGGGAGAGGAGGGTGAATAGAGGGATAAATGGTGACGGAAGGAGACTTGGCTTTGGGCTGCAAACACACAATACAGTGTACAGTTGATGTGTTACAGAATATATACATTTGAAACCTATATAATTAATATAATATAATATAATATAATAACCTATATATTAACCAATGTCACTGCAATAAATTTAAAAAAGATATCTATTCTGAAGGTACTCATCCAAAAACATAGAACAAACATGCACAAGGTTATTAATTGCTGAATTATTTTTAATCTCAAAAGATTGGAAATAATTCAGGTGTCCATTAATAGGGGATTGGTTGCATAATTATCACATATACATAGGAAAAAAATTATTTATCTCATTATTAAAAAAGAATGAAGAAGATCAATGGTAACTCATATAAAGTGATCTCCAGAATATATTGTCAAGAAAAAAGTTATAAAACAAGGTGTATATATACTGTGCTACATTTTGTATGAAAAGATATACACATCTGCTTAATAACAGAAAGCTAGCACAAATCAAAAATTTAAAAAAGTCTTTTAATGAGGAAAATAAGGGTTGGACAGGGTAGTGAGATTTCTCTAATATACCTTACTTATTTTGACTTCTGAACCAAGCAAATGTTTTACATATTCAAAAATAAATGAAATTAAAAAAGAAAAACCTCAAATTGGAAATAAAATGAAATAAATGAATTGACTATATGGCAAATCAATAGCTAATGGAATAATTACATATGTGCTTTTGTACGTAAAACTCTTACTATATACCCTTACAGGGTGAAAAAAAATTTGCAAAGAAATTTTAAACCTTGCTTTTATTTTATTGTTTGGAGTAATGTTGGCATTGTAACCCTGAAACTATTATATATTTATATATGTGTATATATAGATGTATAGAAATACAAACAATAATTTTCAGTTTGAAGAAAAAGAAATACAAATATAAACAAAAGAATTAAGAACAAATCCTATAATATTATATTTGAGTTGGAAATTTTAAAGGGAATTGATGATTTTAAAATATATGTAATTTCCAGCATATTTCAATAAGAATAAGTGACCAATATCAATGAATATATCAGTAAGTAAGTCTAGCATTCAGATCCTGGTTTCTATATTATTTCCCACTAACAGGAATCAAGGCTAATTGGAGAAAAAGCTGATTCTAGATCTAGGACAGGTAAATTACATGTTGTTTTGCCAAAGAGTAAATAAACAGTCAAAAATTAATAGAGGTATATTAAAAGAAAACTAGAACCTTTATGAAGGGGCTCCCAGTGGTGAAATTTGATACAATTTTAGCAAAAGAAAAATAATTATAATTTATGGTTAAAAAGTTGAATAAATAAAAATCCATGAGGCCTGTTGGGTGCACACTAGAATGAATGCATTTTCGACATGGGCTGTTATGAAAAGGGTGTGTGGTGCATGGTGATGGCTGCTGGGCTAATCAGCTAACCACTAAGCCATAGTGAGAATTAGGTGGATCAACCGAAATTGAAAGAGAAAGCCCCCCAGCAGGGTTTCAACTTGTTTAGTATACAAAAAAGAAGTAAAGAATAATATATATGTCGGAAACCTCCCTACCAATGTCAGTTGGGTAATCAGTATATTTTGAATCTGTTTTCAGAATATGAGCCAACATATATTTAAAAGGTGAATTTTGGAAGAAAATGTTATACCTTCATGATATTTTCAAATTCTGGAAAAGTGACCCCTGCCTATTAAAAGTATGTCTATAGGATTTATGAAGGCTAAAGGCTGATTTTGAATATGGCACATTTCCCGCAGAAATTATCTGCATGCAAAATGACAGCATCTAAGAAAGAAGACTAGTTATGTTTACAGTCATTTAACTGCAAGTGACATTAATGTAGTGTAACTTCAGCAATAGTCTGAACCCCCAAGCATACCATAAATTCGGACCACCAGAGCCTTCAGATAGAACTTTCTCCCCTGCTCCAGAAATAGTGGAAAACATTTTGAAAAAAGATCCAAGTTAATTATCTATAGTCCGACTTACACATTTTGTTCATCTCCCAGGACTCCAAACAGTTTCCACAGACAACCTCAGTGTCCCCAAGGCAGCTGTGAATGAGAAGAGAGAACAGCTACAAAGGTGTCCAATCCAGGCTAGAGTTTACCTGGTCAGCTGAATGAGCACAGGCATAGACTCATATTTATGCCCACACAGTATCCTAAGTGTGCAGTCCTAGGACGGTTGAAGAGCTTAGTCAATATATTGAGTTAAATACTTGGTTTTAAACTCAATTGAATTATTCAAAATGACAGCAAAACTGCATTGACTCACAGACAACCAGGCTGAGAACATTTTCCTTACGAGGTACAACCCCAATTAAAAGAAGATCCCTAATCTAAACTGTCTGTTTTTCAAGCTTCTCTCCTTCCCTTGACTTCCCACAGAGCATAGGCTACATGTCCATTGTGGCAAGGAAAGTCCCTGCTCAAGCAGAGAGTGCCCAGAGATCCTATTTCAAGGGCTATTATTCACCCTGTTAAGCCACAGTGACTCACATCTTTGCGCTGACAATTTGAAATGAAGGCTGAAATTTGAAGCTGAGAAAAGCAATCAGCATGAGTGCAAAATCCATGCAGATGGCAAAAATGCCAACAATAAAACTCATCATGGTACCAATAGACTCACATTCATCTAGACAGAGAGAGAAGCGCTGGCACACAGTGAATGCTAACGTAGCTTCCCTCCCCAGTCACTTAGCAAACTCAACATGGAGGAAGGAAGAACTCCCAACTAAAAATCTTTATGAACATTTTAAAAACACTAGTAAATCTTCCCAGTAAAGCCCCAGATTCTAAATTGGCTCAATGGTGGAACAAAGAGTTGATTGTAAATGAAAAAGACTGAGATTCAAAATCAGGGAATAAGAAAAATCAGAAAGAATCGCTCTTCCTTGATATTTGAAGTAATTTGTAGGAGCTATTAGAAAACTGACATGAGCAGAGCTTTATTTGAGCAGAGCTTTATTTCCACACACACAGATTACTCTAGATACTGCAAAATGCATTCATCATGAGACTCAGAATTATTTCCCCACTGTAAGCCAGGTTAAAAACCATCCTTTGGGTACAACTAAGGGAATGAATTTTTTCAAAATAATAATTCTACAAACTGAGAATATCCAAATCCATTTTATGTGTGAGAAGAATTTTAGGAGAAAAAAGTTTTGAATTATCTCCAGGAAAGAAAGGTTTTGAATTATTTCTAGGATAACTCAGTTAAGAAATCTTATAGTGTAAGAGGATACTAGAGTATCTAGCCATCACTTCTATTTGGCTCATCGTTCTGTCCTTCTTGTAAATCACATGTCTGTCTCCGACATTTTCCCTTACAAATAAATTTAACCTTGAAAATCCAGTTTATTCGGAATATGTAACTTGGTCAAACACTCTGAGACATTAGAATTTTTTATATTTAAGAGTTTAATAATTAATAAGGTAACAGGGCAATGGTAAATGAATTTACCATTTACTTCAGCTATGGAGAGCACTTACATAATGAATCCTGATATTAATCTAATAAAAATTATGACAAATCATATTGGGAAGATGGGATAAAGGAAAGTGAACACATGTATGGTAGGAACAGGGAAAGAAAATGAACAAAACCCCCATCTTTCATAGTGGGAAGGCAATAAATAATGTCTAAAACAAAAATCAATGGTAGAAATTCAAGCACATTATTTTAAGTCATGAAGGTATTTATCAAAATATTCAGCTAGGAGTTGAAATCCATTGTCTCTTGGAAAAGTAACTGCTGGAGTGGGGGCGGGAGACTACTCTTTCATTACAAACCCTGGAGAACTAGTTGATTCTAAAGTATGTACATATAAAAGTTAGGTTTTATTAGTTAAAAATTGAGAAAAGAAACAGAACACATAAAAATAGAACCCATAATAAATACATAGATGCATAACATTTAATTTTTTTCTTTTATTGATTCTAGAGAGAGTGGAAGGGAGGGAGAAAAAGAGGGTGAGAGACATGGATGTGTGAGGGAAACATTGATCAGTTGCCTCACGCATGCATCCCAACCAGGGACCAAACCTGCAACCCAGGCATGTGCCCTGATTAGGCAGGAATCAAACCGGTGACCTTTTGGTTTGCAGGATGATACCCAGCCAATGGAACCACACCAGCCAGAGCTATAACTTATGAAAAGGAAGGTATGGAACTCTTGTAAAGTCTGTAAAAAAATTTAAAAAAAAATAGCTCTTTCCAAGATGTAGTTTGAGAATATTATAAAACATTTAATACATCCAAAATGGCGATGTTTGTGACATACATTCAAGCATACACGGTCTGTCCAGAAAGTATTTGGCCACGTAATATGCAAAACAGAGGCATTTATTGAAGACGATACAAGAAGCATTGTGCACAGGATAATGATGCCTCAGTCCCCTTCAAAGTAGGCACCTTGGGACCTCACACAGAACTGCAAATACAATGTTCCTTCTGCTCTGGTAGCAGAAGCCAGGGAAGGAGTTTTGCCATGACACGTTTCATGCCACAATACTGCACCAAAATCTCGGACACAGTAGTTTTTGGGATCCCCGGATCAGATTCTGGTTCTCGCATCGTCAGTTGCCAATCTTTGTTGATTGCAGCCTGCACATGTTCAACATTCTCAGGTGTTCTGCTTGCGGCAGGCCTTCCAGAGCATGGATCACTCACAACAGGTTCTCAACCACTTTTGTAGCATTTGTGCCACTTTTATTTGTGCTGCACTCATTGTATTGTCCCCAGATGTCTTCTGAATCATCCAAATAGCTCCCACAGAGGAATGTTCAAGATTAATGCAAGATTTGATGCAGATTCATTGCTCTACTCACTCAGTCATTTTCAATGTGACAACTACACAGTTCACATGCTCACTCAATGATGTCTGCCACCCCCACTAGTACAGTGAAATCATCATTGTTCACACATGTGCATTCTAGCCCACTCTCCTTGGCTTCCAGGTTACATTGATGTCACACAAACTGTTGTTACAGCAATGGCTGGACTTTTTCTGGACAGACCTTGTACGAGGACCTAAATGGTGCTAAAATAATACAAGTACTTCCAGTGGAGAACTAGAGCACACTGCTGAAACAAAGGTAGAAGTGTGGTGGGTAACAAGTGAATAAGGAACAAAACAGATGTATAATCAGTTTTTAAGAAAAAGTGTGATTTGGGTCCATGTCATCTGGTTATTCTCAGGTCAACAGATTAAGAACAGATTAAAAAGTTATGGTGCAGCTATAGGAAGAGAAAAGTTGTAACAACTGGAGCAGAGAGGAACTCTTTTGAGCATAAAGCTGGGCCTGCAGAGAGGGTCCCTCCTACCAGAAACATTCCCAATGAGGAGCGACAGAGAACGCTCCCTGATTGATGGATGTAGGTGCCAGTGGATCATTGTATCCAAGCCTGTCAAATCTTATTTGCAAAATTACTTTAAAACCAGTTTGAATAAGAGTCTACTTATATTAAAAATGCTTGGGTGATTATAAACAACGGGCAAATGATTAATGATAGCATAATTAACTCTAGAGCAATGTTCACTGGGGTGTTGTAAGGGTCCATGTTGGGTCTGGTCTGGTTTAATGCCTTTAATTTTCTGGGAAAAGGAGTGAATAAATGTATTGTGACCGTTCAAGGCCTGACAGGTTCATGGGATTTGGGAAGATGGAAAAATATTCATGGAGCCAATGGGGATGTCTGACATGCCTTTATTCAAGGGTGGGTGATCCACGCATGCTACAAGCTGCGTGTCCCCCTGGTGTCTCTGCATGTTACACTGCATGTCACCTGTCCTCTCTCTCTCCCAGAAGGGAGTCCCAACGCCCTTATACTCTAACATATAGACAAAGCTGGCAGGGTGCCAGAATATATTGTGTAATACAGTGAGATTCTGCGCATGCTAGCCCACTCAAGGCTATGGGAACAGTTTATGGGACCTAGTCTCAAGGCTATGAGAATACTGCTTATCGGGTCCATTCTCAAGGTTATGGAAAACTGTTTCCCTTAGTTTTCCAGACATCTGGGTGAGGAAGCCAGACTGCCTCTGTTTACCCTTCAATAAAGTTTATAGATGCTACTTCATTTTCTACTGAGTTCACGGCCCTGTGTAAAACATTTTCTTGGCATGGTATGGATGACACTCAATTTGACACAGAAAAGGATGGATTACAATCTCTGGTCCTTCACCTTGAATGCCTGCCTTGTATATTAGAATTGATATTCTTTTCACCTGGCTTGTTTTGCAAGCCCTTGGCTTTCTCTGAAACACTTTTCCTCTAATCCCCTTAACTATATTTTTTACTGAAAGAACACGTGAAATGCCTCCCCTCTCCCCGTCTTATATGTCAGTTGCTATTTCTCTCTCTGGACTGAATTTATGCCCTCATCTCTTATATGCATTTAGCATACAAGTCTACTATAAATTTAGTTCAAGTTTGAAACTTTGTTCCTGAGTTGAACAGTTAACTTGTGTTTGTGTGTGTATTTGTATGTATATGTGCTATATATATTGTTTGATCTAAATAGTAATGTGCCCCTAGATGGAGGCGTAGGTAGACACAGTGTGCCTCCTCGTGCAACCAAAAGAAGGACAATAACAATTTTAAAACAAAAAACAACCAGAATTAAGGAAATTGGAACTGTATGGAAGTCTGACAACCAAGGTGTTAAAGAAGACACATTCAGCCAGACTGGTAGGAGGGGTGGAGACAGGTAGCCTGGCAGACAGGATTCAAGGCCAGGCTGCGGCTGGTGAACTCGGCGAGGTGGTGGATTGTGGAACAGGGCAGGCAAGGCTGCAGCTGGCCTGCAAGGCAGCCTCTGGCAGACCTGGCAAGGCGGCAGCAGCTGGTGGAGTGAGCAGTCCCACATTCACATGCAGTAAAAACCAGGAGGAACAATTGGGGAGTGAAATGGACTGCACAACCCAGGTCTCCAGTGCAGAAATAAAGTTTCAAACCTCTGATTAAAAACACCTGTGGGGGTTGAGACGGCAGTGGGAGAAATTCCCAGCCTCACCGAACAGTTTGTTGGAGAGCCCCACAGGGTCCTAGAATGTACACAAACCCACCCACCCCGGAATCAGTGCCAGAAGGGCCCAATATGCTTGTGGGTAGCATACGGGAGAAGTGACTGATATCTGTCAGAGAGCTGACCAAGAGGCATTGTTCCCTCTTGGACCCCTCCCCCACATACAGTGTCCCAATCCAGCGACTGGGCTGCCCTCCAGGGTGAACTCCTAAGCCTCCACCCCTCACTAAGTAACAGGCGCACCAAGACAAAAGAACAAAATGGCCCAAATGAAAGAACAGATCAAAGCTCCAGAAAAAATACAACTAAGCAAGGAAGAGATAGCCAACTATCAAATGCACAGTTCAAAACACTGGTAATCAGGATGCTCACAGAATTGGTTGAATTTGGTCACAAATTACATGAAAAAATGAAGGCTATGCTAAGTGAAATAAAGGAAATGCACAGGGAACCAACAGTGATGGGAAGGAAACTGGTACTCAAATCAGTGGAGTGGACCAGAAGTAAGAAAGAAACATCCAACCAGAAAAGAATGAAGAAACAAAAATTCAAAAAAATGAGAGACTTAGGAACCTCCAGGACATCTTTAAATGTTCCAACATCCGAATTATAGGGGTGTCAGAAGGAGAAGAGGAAGAGCAACAAGTGGAAAACTTATTTGAACAAATAATGAAGGAGAACTTCCCCAATCTGGCAAAGGAAATAGACTTCCAGGAAGTCCAGGAAGCTCATAGAATCCCAAAGAATTTGGACTCAAGGAGGAACACACCAAGGCACATCATAATTACATTAGCCAAGATTAAAAATAAGGAGAGAATCCTACTAGCAGCAAAAGAAAAGGAGACAGTTACCTACAGAGGAGTTCCCATCAGACTATCAGCTGATTTCTCAAAATAGACCTTGCAGGCAAGAAGGGGCTAGAAAGAAATATTTGAAGTCATGAAAAGCAAGGACCTACATCCAAGACTGCTCTATCCGGCAAAACTTGCATTTAGAATGGAAGGGCAG
>PVKM010040050.1:0-13577 GCA_004027735.1 Carollia perspicillata | reverse complement strand
ACCAGGTCATAAATGAATGTCTAAGCTTTTAAGTGGAATTAAATTGAGTTGCCTAACTTAATTCCGCTTTCTCTTCTATTTTTCCAATTTTAGCTTTAGTAATTTTCTTCTCCTCAGATGTTGTGTTACAAAGCCTTTTGATCCATGATTACAATTTAATTAGAAAACAATAGAGTAAAATGACATAAAAACAAAAAAAAGCACCTAGGAATTTTTTTTTCATAATTCAGTAAAACGTGCTTAGGTATTTGATGTCCACATAGATATGGGCCTGAAATAATTAAGCAACAAGACTCCGCTTTGCTGTAGTCAGAAAAAAGATCTGGTGTGCCACGGGCACTATTAGTTCTTCTGCACCGAAGACAAGACTTTTCAGGTTGTTTTCTCCTTAAAAAAAGAAACAGAGAGAGCCGGAGAAAGGGAGAGAACATGAACGTCGGAGTGGAGCGAAGGCAGCAGAGCTGTGCCGGAGAGGGCGGGTGGTCGGGGTGTGCGTTGCTGGGTGCACGGTGAGAGGAACAGAACCTGCACACGTTATAGCTTTAAATGCTTCTGTTGGGAGCAGATGGGGAACAGTTTTGCCAGTGCTATGGAAATACAGTTCCGAAGACTGTAATTAAAGACAATTTTGAGCAACTGCAGACAGAGAAGCTGAAAATTCTCTGCCATTAGTTAAAAGCATTTGAACAAGGTAGAGCAGTGAGGACTCTTACGACAGCGTGGGATCCAGAAGATGGGCAGACAGCGACCCACCAGGCAACGAACAGGACCTGGAAAGGGCCACCCCACAGTGCTTAATGTCAGACTGCATTATTTATTACTACAGATGTGTTTATGGATTTATGTTTAAATTAACCATTGGATAAAATATAGTTCATTCTATAATATATATTTAGTCACTATCAAAAAATCCTTTTAAAAGTCTTTATGAAGTTCAAACTGACAAAACCCTTAACTGTTGATGACACTTGAAACAACTGGGTTCCATCTTACAAATACAGTCAAGATTTTGTGTCAAAAATTGGTCAACAAGATAAACAGCTCACAATAGCAGTGCCTAAGGATGACCATGCTTGCAACTGTATATGTTGTATTAATGTTTGTTATTGAGTTTTTAATGCTATAGTCTTCATATAATTGCCTTATCATCTTGGCACTTATCTTCCTTTTTTATTTTATGGGTGGAAAATTACAGTCATACTTCATCTCTCAGCTTCTCGTGGTCTCAGTTTTCTATGGTATCACTGCCACCCCTATCCGAACACACTCCCAAACTTATACCATCAGACGAGGATATATCTCACCTGAGGCAGTTAGTAACGTAACCAGCCAGAAACACAGTGAAAAATTAGGGGGAAAATTAAAAAATGAAGGGCAAAGTAAAAAAAGAGAATAAAACTTTATGTATGACCTACTGTGTGTCTTGGGCTCCATTACACACTTTATATATATTTCTTCATTTGATCATTGCAATTGTGTGATACAGGTTTTATTTTCTCTATTTTAGAGATGAGCAATCTGAGGTTCAGAGAGGTCAAATAACTTGCCCAAAGTCACACAGCTGACAAGTAAAAGAGTCAAGATTCAGCTGGAGATTTGTCTAACTCCCAAACTCATATTCTTTCCACTGTTCCATACTATTTTGTGAAAGGGTCACTGAATAACCAAGACTTGGGTTTCGAAGTGTAAGCCCAAAGTACGAGATCATGTATTTTACTCACTTTCAGAGTCTAAAACCCTCCTGCAGACGTTGGTTGCTCTTACACAGAGTTTTAAGTCACGGTCATCCAGTGTCTAAGTCCAGAGCAGATGACAGGTAGCAAATGAAAAGATGGGAGAAGGGTTTTAGTGAGCGAGCACAGCGATTACAGAGGGAAGAGACAAGTGACAGCTTGACGGAAGACTGAAAACCACATTAAAAAGCAGCTCTAAGAATGAAAGCATAAATATGAATAAAAGCTTCACATTAAGTGATGCTAATACTAAAGTGCTATCATTTAAATAGTATCTAGCAAGTGTCAGGCTTAGTGCTAGCTGCAGTGATTTAAAAAACTCAGAATATCTCCACATTTACTTGTTCACAATGGGGCTCTGCATGCAATTTCATCTGTAAAAAGAATTTTGGGGTGAGAAACACTTAAAAACCACTGCGTTATATCACTTAATCCTCAAATCATCACTGCTAAATTGGATTCCATCATTCCCATGTTACAGATGAGAAAACTTGAAGCAACCTGCCCAAGGTCGGCCAGCTACCGAGAGCCGGGGCCAGTTTTCAAACGCAGGTCTGCTGACGCCAGAGCCTGTGTTTTCTCCCCTGTCATCCTGCCCCCACATTCATGGGCATGGCTCTGAGTCATTAAAAGAAGCTTAACCTAAAACGTTTAAAAAGCCAGGGGTATCGCACTGGTTCCACTAATGGAAAAGTGTACTTAAATGGCGAGCACCCAGTTACCTGGAAAACAACTTTCTAGAATGAGCAGGTATATAATACCAGGAGCTACTACATGGTAAGGATCCTGACACCTTGCCCAGCTCGATCGCTACAGCAGTGTGGTTTTGTAATTTGCATGTCTCTCTTTCTTAGAGATGATCTTACACAGCCATTGCAGTGGACATTTTGAAGAAAATTCAACTCAGAACCGATTTTGTCATGATAATCACGAGCCCTGTACACTTTTCAGTGGGGTGTGTGTTTTCCTGTGTTCTTGGCAATTACCTTATCGAACCACCGTTTATTAGTAGACTATGTACAGACACATAAATATAATTTAGGAATTGTTATTAATAAAAAGATCTTTGTGAATAACAATCTGTGAACTGCACTATCTTTCATGACATCGTTCTAATGATATTGTTGGAGGGAAAAGGAGTGCTTATAAATCATTCCTCAAAGCCCCTAAAGGTTGAAAGGCAAGTAGTAACTAGTCATCTTCAGAACTTATTGGATTTACAAGTTTATCCTCGAATAGGTTCATGGCTGAAAGTAAGCCTCACTAATCTTAATCATTTCAGAGCACCCAGTAAAGTCGGGTCAGAAACGGCTATCAGAGGCAGTCAGGACATACTTCAGACAAGAATGCAATCATTCCTTAGATGCACATACCCAGGCCAGATAACAGCCAGGGATTTAGGAGAGAGTCACTGGAGACACAAATAGTCTCAATAACGACAATAGCTAGAGAGAGGATCCCAGAGCCAAACACACAGCTAATAAAACCACTGAGCTGCAGGGTCAGACCAGAGTTAACCGCAGAGTCATCCAGAACACTAACTCCATTAAAAAAAAAAAAAGGCAACGGAAACCTTGAGCGCAACGAGTGGCTGGTTTGGAGCGCCAATGGGTAAACTCTGATTGTCCCAGGAGACAGGGCTGACCACCATCAAGGTCAGGTGGAACTCTGCTCTGAGCCTTCCATTTAGCTGTGGAAGATCAACACAAGATGACTAAAAAAATTAAAAAGGGAGAAAGAAGGACCACATAATACAAGCGGATGTTTTCATGTGTAGGAGGGTCTAAACTCCACCAGTTTGGACGGACCTGACCAGAGGAGTGGGAAGGAGTCCTAACCCGAACGTAACGAGTCGGGTTAGTATTTTTGAATTTTTTTAACCTTGTGAAACATACAAATGTGCCAAGAAACTCCAGAATATTCTCTTCTCCTTCTGTCTCTTCAACCAAATAGCTTGGTCACTTTATCAAATTTCTGCTAAATGTAAACTCCTTATGAACAAGAAAATCTTATTTTATGCGTCTTTGTTTCCCTTGAGAAGTCTAGCACAAAACATACGGTAGGCTCTCAGTAACTGTGGATGTTAACCACCCCTCCATTCACCTCCTCCTTCATCGTTATCATTGCCCTTTACCTCTCGGTCCTAATTTTTAGAAGAGGTGTAAAGAGACACAGGAATTGAAAGTGACAGTGGATGCTCTTGTGATGTAGAGAAAGATCCCAACACATGAGACCTTGGGGGATTTGATTCTAGCCAGTCTGGCCTTTCTGAGCTTTCAGATTTGTACTTCACTTAACAATTATTACTGTTTTTCTTTTTTTTCTTAATTTTATTTTTCAATTACCGTATACATTCAATATCATTTTGTATTAATTTTAGGCATAGGGCACAGTGGTTAGACAATCATGTGCTTTACAAAGTGTTCCGCCCAGTATTTGCAGTCCTGGCTGGCATCACACGTAGTTATCACAATATTACTGACTGTGTTCCCTATGCTGTACTTTACGTCCCCGTGACTGTTCTGTAACTACCCATCTGTACTTCTCAATCCCGTTTTCACTCAGTCCTCCACCCTGCCTCCCCTCTGGCAACCATCAGTCTGTTCTCTGTATCTGTGAGTCTGTTTCTATTTTGTTCATTTATATATAAGCTTCCTATTTTTCTTTATTCTTTTTAAACATTTGGAGAAGTTTTATTTGATGCTTCTTTGTAACAACAGGAGTAAGTGCTCTAATGATAACACTCCCTGCCTCTGATGCATTTTTTAACAGCTTTGCCAAGATATAATACAGGTACCATATAACTCACCTATTTAAAGAGTACCATTCCATGATTTTTAATATATTCACAGAGCTATACGACCACTACCATATTCAATTTTAGAATATTTTCATCATCTCAAAAATAAACCCTGTGCCCTGGCTTGTGTGGCTCAGAGGCTTAAGTGCCGGCCTGAAAATCAAAGGGTCGCCAATTCGATTCCAAGTCAGGCCATGTGCTTGGGTTGGAGGCCAGGTCCCCAGTTGGGGGCATACGAGAGGCAACCACACATTGATGTTTTCTCTCCCTCTCTCCCTCGTTTTCCCTCTCTCTAAGAATAAATAAATAAAATCTTTAAAAAAATAAAATAAATCCTTAAAAAAATAAACCCTGTATCCTTTAGCTTTCACCCCCTTGATCTTCACACACCCTAGCCCTAGGCAACCATTAATGGCTTTCTGTCTCTATATTTGCCTCTTCTGGACACTGCATATAAATGCAATCATTTAATGTACGGTCTTTTGTGACTGGCTTCTGTCACTTAGCATAATGTTTTCAAGTTTCTTGCATGTCGTAGCATGTGTATGTCATCCCTTTTAAGGCCAAATAGTATTCCATTGTATGCATACACTATTTTTATTTAACCATTTATCAGTTAATAGACATCTGGGTTGTTTCCACCTTTTGGCTATTACAAATAATATTGCTATAAACACTTAAGTACAAGTTTTTGTGAGGACATATGTTTTCATTTCTCTTGGGAAGTAGAATTGCTGGCTTATATACTAACATAACGGTTTCAGAAACTTCCAGTTTGCCAAAGCTGCTGCACCATTTTATTCCCACCGGCAGTGTGCAAGGGTTCTAATTTATCCACATACTTCGCCAACCCAACACTTGTTATTATCTGACTTTTTGATTCTAGCAATCCTAGCTGATGAAAAGTGCTATCCCATTGTGGTTTTGATTTGCATTTCCCTGATGACAATGATGTTGATCATCTTCAATGTGCTTCTTGGCCATTTGTACATGGCCAAGTGTACACACTTGGAATGTACACACATTTGTACTTGGCCAAGTGTACTTCTTTGTGGAAATGTCTATTCAGACCCTTTGCTCATTTTTAAATTGGGGTATTTATCTTTTTATTGTTGAGCTGTATGAATTTTTTATATATTCTAGATAGAACTGCTTTATCAGAAATATGGTTGCAACTGTATACTCCCATTCTGTTAGTTAGCTTTTTATTTTCTTGACAGTGTCCTTTGAAGCACAAAAATTTTTAGTTTTGATGGGGTCCAGTTTATTTATTTTTTTTCTTTGTAGCTTGTGCTTTTGCCACTATCTGAGAATCCATGGCTAAATCTGAGTTCATGAAGATGTACCCCTATGCTTTCTTCTCAGAGTTTTATAGTTTTAGCTCTTACATTTAGGTCTTTGACCCATTTTGAGTTATTTTTTTGCATGGTATGATGTAAGGGCCCCACTTCATTCTTTTGCATGTGGCTGTCATCCAGTTGTCTTGGCCTACTTCTTGAAAAGACAGTTATTTTTCTATTGAATGGTCTTGATACTCCTGCCCATAGGCACGCGAATTTATTTCTGGACTTTCCATTCCATTCCATTGATCTAGATGTATGTCGTTATGCCAGTAGCACACTGTCTTGATGACTATGGCTTTGTAGTAAGTATTGAAATTGGGAAGTGTGAGTCTTCCAATTTTGTTCTGTTTTTTTTCAAGATTGTTTTAGCCATTTCAGGCTCCATCAAATTTCGATATGTATTTTAGGATTAGTTTGTTGATTTCTACCAAGAAGCCGGGTGAGGTTGAGGTTCTGATAGAGATTGCACTGAATCTGTGCATCAGTTTGGTACTGCCATCTTAATGACGTGTCTCCTGACCTGTGAACATGAGAAATTTTTCCTTTATTTAAGTCTTCTATAATTTCTTTCAACAATTTTTTATAGTTTCCACAGTATAAGTTCTGTACTTCTTTTTTAACAATTCATTCCTACATATTTTATTCTTTTTGGTGCTATTGTAAATGTAACTTTTCTTAATTTCTGTTTTTGAATTGTTCATTGAAAATGTATAGAAATACAATTGATTTTTGTATGCTATTGTATGAAAATGACAGACAGTTGATTTTTGTATATTGATCATGTCTCCTGAAATCATGCTCAACTCATTTATTAGTTCTAAAAACTGAAGAATCTTTAGTGGATTCTCTAGAATTTTCTACGTAGATCCTATCACTAGCAAATAGACTTATTTCTTCCTTTATAATGTAGATGTCTTTTATCTTTTTCTTGCAATTCTCTGCCTAGAACCACCAGTACAATGTTGAATAGAAGTGTCCAGAGTGGACATTCTTGTCTTGATCCTAGTCTTTCAATCACTCACTATTAAGGGAAAAAAGCTTTCAATCACTCACTATTAAGTAAGGATGTTAACTGTGGCTGTTTTGTAGATGTTGTTTATCAGGTCGGGGTACTTTCCTTATATTACCAGTTTGTTGAGTGTTTTATCATGAAAGTGTGTTGGATTTTGTCAAATGCTTTTTATGCATCTATTCAGATTGTCATGTAGTAGTATTTTTTACTTTATCAATATGATATATTATGTTAATTGATTTTCCAATGTTAAACCAACCTTGAATTCCTGGAATAAATCTCCACTTGGTTGTGATCCATAATGCTTTTTTTAAGTTGATGGATTCAGCTTCCTTGAATTTCGTTGAGAATTTTTATGCCTACATTCATAAAAGATACTGATCTATAGTTTTCTTGGGATGTCTTTGTCCAGTTGTGCTATCAGGCTGATACTGGCTTTATACAATGATTTGGGAAGTTTGCCTTCCTCCTCTATTATTTGGAAGAGTTGCTGAAGAATTGGTATTAATTCTTTTCTATATCCTTGATAGAATTTATCAAAGACATCTGGTCCTGGGCTTTTCTTTGTGGGTAGTTTTTTGATTACTAATTCAATCTCTTTGTCAGTTCTATGATTTATGTGTCTCTTGGAATCTGTCCATTTCATTTAGATTATCTAATTAAGTGACATATGATTCATAGTTCATAGTATTCCTTTACAATCCCTTTTTTTTTTCTGTAAGGTTGGTATAATATCTTCCTATTTCTTTTCAGATTCTAGTAATTTAAGTCTTTTTTCTTTTCTTTCCCCCTCTTTTGCCTTTTCAATCTAGCTAAAGGTTTATTAATTTTGTTGAACTTTAAAAAGAATTTTTGGTTTCATTGATTATTTTCTATTGCTTTTCTATTCTTTAATTGCTCTAATCTTTACTATTTCCTTCCTTCTTGCTTTAGGTTTAGTTGCTCTTTTTTTCTTGTCATAATATGGATGGTTAGGCTATTAATTTGAGATCTTTCTTTCTTTAAAAAGATATAGCTATTTTAGAGCTATAAATTTCCCTCTAAGTATTGCTTTAGCTGCATTCCATATGTTGCTATGTTGTATCTTTACTTTCATTAATCACAAAGTATTTTCTCATTTCCCTTTAGATTTCTTCTTTGACCTGTTGGTCACTAAAGAATGTGTTAATTTCCACATAACTGTGAGTTGCCCAAATTTCTTTTTGCTATTGATCTCTAATTTCATTTCATTGTAGTAGGAGCACATACTCTGTATTCTTTCTTTCCTTTTAAATGTATTGAAGTTTGTTTTATGGCCTACCATATGGTCATCCTTGGTCCTCTTTTCTTAAGCTGTAGCTAAAAAATCCTTAGATCATGGAGAATCTGAATATGAGGCAAAAAGCACTATTCAACTGGATTCTAAGACGAGCATCTCAAGTTGCCAACAATATGGACTTGAAGGGTCCATTTCTTTCTCAGGGATTCAGTTTCCCCCTTTGTATACAGGGGACTGGTTTAGATTAGAGGGCTCATAAGGCCATACAATTGCTTTTAAATTCCAGTTTTCTCACTAGCTTGAATAAATCCCTTAATCTCTCTGAAGCAAGTTTCCTATTTCTAAAATGGGGACAATAGTATCTTAATTTGCTGAGTTGTCTTAAGAATAAAATAACATATGCATAATTACTGGCACATGGCAGGCCCTCAATAAATGAGGGGTGTGTGTGTGTGTGCGTGTGTGTGTGTCTAATGATGATAGTTGTTGACTTTTTTCTATGGTTCAGGTGAAGGGCCTGATGGATTCATTCTGGCAGCAAAGAAGCAAGTTCTCTGATGCTGTTTTAGGAGTTGGCTTGGAATCACTTGTCTTTCTCAGTGGTTCAGGCCTACCATGACCCAATAGACTGAGTTTATCTTACACACAATTTCTCTGGCTTTTGCCCTCCCAAGTCACTACCTAGAAGTGAGACATCTCATGGCAGAATCGATCTGAGCTTCAGGTGAGACTTTTTTACATAGTCATGTTTACTATTTTATACTCGATATCTATTTTCCTCCTTGGAGACCATGATGCTTCATAATTGTTTTCTTTATACTTACTTAGGCAGAACTTCTCTCTTAGACGGTATGCAATCAATTTTTCTAAGATGTGGACAAGCAGCCAGAGAAACCTGGAACTCAGAGAAGTATTGGGACATACTAGGCCATACTCCAGAAAAAAAAACCCTCTCATTTTAATGGCTTTAACAGCCAAGTTTGTATCAGCTCCTTGTCTTTAGTCAATCCAGCTCAGCCTGAGGCGAACAGGGTTGAAATTCAGCAGAAAGAAAGAAGAAATACCTGATCAGAATGCTACACTGTATGTAGATATAACACCTACCAGACAATACTATACAGCATATGTACATACGAGGGGCTGAACCTGACAATAGAAGTCACAGCACCAGACGGAGAGATCTCACAAATATAAAGTAAAAAAGGAAAGGTCGTTACTATCTGATGTTTGCTAAGATTACCCAGATACTGATAAAAGAAAAATCAACTCAAGTTTGAATAGTGATTGTGGTTTACAGCACTGGGGTAGAATACCTGAAACCGCCTAGTGTGGGATACTACGATAGGGAATGACAAGGGGAGTGGTAGGCATTGCTCCCGGCATTTAAACTATGTTTTTCTGAAGAAACTTGGCTCTCAGATGTGCCAAAAAATATGAATTTGCTGCCAATCTCATTTGGGTGGTGAAGAGGGAGTAGGAAGAAACTGGAAAAAGAAGTTTTCTGGCCCTGGCTGGTGTAGCTCAGTGGATTGAGCACAGGCCTGCTAACCAAAGAAACGCGGTTCCATTCCCAGTCAGAGCACATGCCTGGGTTGTAGGCCAGATTGATATTTCTCTCCCTCTCTCCTTCCCTTCCCCTCTAAAGATAAATAAATAAATAAATAAAATCTTTTTTAAAAGCATAAAAAAAAAGAAGTTATCTACACACTCTCTTTCTTTCCTAAAATTGAGTCTGTTACCAACTCCAGTATTTCAATTACTCCAAGTTTTGTTAATAGAGGAACACAGTCAAGTGTAATTTATTCCCAGACAAAAATTTGCCAAGAGTCTACCAGGTGCCCAGTCCCACATCCCGGAGAACAGCAAATTCACCAGAGGAACTGGCAGCTCTTCCAAGCCTCCCCGCTGGACCGGGCCTCCAAACGTGCAGCAGCCGCAGTGCTTTCCTTGGACCAGCCTCCATGCTTTTATTAGCTTTTTGCTGTTTTTCTAGGTTAAACCCATTGAAAATTGGATTCCCTTTAAAAAAGAAGTCCATTTTGATTGAGAATACAGCGTATATGGTATAATCAAGTCAGGTAATCTCTGGGGCTTTGGATTAAGAATTCTCTGTCCCTAGTGTATCATATTAAGCTTTGATTTTTGGTGAGAGGATAGTCTAAGAAATTGTATAGAAAAATAAGCAATGATAAATTTGGAAGAATAGAAATGATGTCTGACTTAAGTGCTCAGGAAACCTTGAGGATTCTGGCGTTGTCCTTTCTGCTTGTTTTACGCTGACAGGTGTTTCCCGAAAAATGAGTCACATTGTTTAAGGCCAGTATTGGAAGCCAGTCCGAAAGGCTGGCCTTTTTGGCTCTCAGATACAGTGCGATTTCAGATTTTTCTCTCCACTACATTAACTACACATTCCTTCCAGAGTACTTGGAGTCCTGCAATGAATGTAAAATGTCAACACTGAACTAAGATCACAAAACTCCTGGAATCATTGCAAACATGTTATTAAGGATCACACTGAGGACGTGCGAATCAAAAACAATAATTTAAATATATGCTCAGCTTTTCAGCTCATCCTAAAAACTCAACTGTTGCCCCCAATACAGGGTAAAGGCCCCACCTTCCTCTTCTATGTACTTCTCTGAGGAGCTCGGAGCACTTCCAGACGTGACTTCATTCATTCTCCCAGGAACTGGCAGTGCAGAAGGGCAGAGCAAGAGTAACTCTCTCTTTTTTTAAAAAGATTTTATTTATTTATTCTCAGAGAGAGAAGGGAAGGGAGGGAAAAAGAGAGGGAGAGAAACATCAATGTATAGTTGCTTCTCATGTACCCCGCACTGGGGACCTGGCCCACAACCCAGGCATGTGCCCTGACTGGGAATCGAACCAACAACCCTTTGCTTCTCAGGCCAGCACTTATTCTACTGAGCCACACCAGCCAGGGCCTCTCTCTCTCTTGCATGTTGAGGAAAACGTAGCTTAGAAAAGAAATTATGCTGGAGTCTCATAGGCGGTCAGGTGGAAGAGGCTGTGAGCCTCTCATATCTCCTGACTCGGAAAGGCAAGTCTACAGAGCGTGGAAGTGGGGAGGTAACTTCGATGCCACCCAGCACAGTGGTTTCCATTGTTTTGAATTCTATACATGAGTAAAATTTCAGAATGATTTTAAGGATTAACTATAAATTTTTTTTCCAAAAAAAGGACATCTGAAGAACAGTACCTGTCATCTCATGAAAAATGGGGTACTATAACACCCTGAGACCAAACAAATTGAGAACACCTGGTATAGAGGGAGAAGAAACTTTGGGCTCTAGAGAAGAAAGTAAGGGAATTCAGAATAATAAAATTAGAATTAGAAGGGATGTTGAAGATGGTAGGTACCCCAGTTATGAATTAGTATGGTAGAAGAACCACCTCAAAATAAAGAACAGTCTTTCTCAGTAAAGGACCTTGGCAACTTTATGTCAACACATGCACACGAACACACTATATATTCCTAATTTTTATCATTTACCATCAAAGGTCAGCAACAGTACAAGGGGAGATACAGGAATTTAGCCTACCTCTTCATTTTACTAATGAGAAAATTCAGACCTGAGAAAGGAAGCAGGGCTGCTAGATAAAATACAGGACCCCCAGTTAAATTCGAATCCCATGCAATATTTGGGACATACTTGTACTAATTGTCTGTTGTTTATCTGAAATTCAAAATTACAGGGTATCCTGTATTATTTTTATGTGCTACATCTGGCAACTCTAAAAGGAAGTGGCTTCTTGTTACTTGACTTGAAGTCATTGTTGCTTAATGGTAGAATTAGGAGAAATTAGTTCTGACTCCAGTGATTTAAAAAATACATGGTGTTACCTGTTACCATAGCGTAGTCCTGCCCTAATTCAATGCAAACAACCAACCAACCATACTAATTCAGTCTTAATGCCTACTGTCTTCAACCCCCCACCTCTAATTCTAATTCTGTTACGCCAAATTCTGTTACTTCTCTCTTTAACCCCCCAAGTTTTGCCCTGGCTGGCGTGGCTCAGTGGATTGAGTCCCACCCTGCAAACCAAGGGGTCGCTGGTTCGATTCTGAGTCAGGGCGCGTGCCTGGGTTGTGGGCCAGGTCCCTGGTCGGGGTGTGTGTGGGAGGCAACCACACATTGATGATTCTCTCCCTCTCGTTCTCTCTCCTTCCCCCTCTCTAAAATAAATAAATAGAATCTTAAAAATCTCCAAAGTTTCTTCTCCCTCTTGACCTGTAGTTCTCAATTTTTTTTGGTGTCAGGATCCTTTACTTTCAAAAATAACTGAGGAATCCAAAGAGTTCTTATGTATGTGGGCCATGTCTATCAGTGTTTATTATACTAATACTAAAGTTGAGAAAATTGTGTATATTAATTATTTACAAATAATTAGCCTATTACATATTAATATGAATAATATTCTACTTAAAAACTATATTTTTCAAAACAAAAAATAGCAGGAAGAGTGGGAATGCTTTATATTTTTGCAAATCTCTTTAATGTCTGGTTTTAATAGAAGACAGAGGATTCTAATATTTCCTTCTGTATATGATTTGCTATGAAATAATTTGGTTGAGGCATAGGAAGAAAAAGCAGCCTCATACAGACATGCAATTGAAAAAGAAACATTTTAAGTAACCTTTGAGATAATTTTGGCTATTTTTCTTTGATGACATACTAAAAATGAACAAGCGGTAGTTTCTTAAATGTTAGTTGCAAAATAGAATCTGAAATCTTATCAATAAACTTTTGGTACTCTGTTACATTAAAATCACTGGTCTCTCATGCACTATGAATGGTTCACTTACCCATGAATGACTTTGTACCATCATTTATTGGTAATTTGGAAAATATTTGTTCACTGAGTTATGTAGAGCTTCTAAATGTTGTCACATTGCATTATAAAATACCAAAAAAAATCACATGTTACTATCATTATTGATATGATAAAAAAAGTCTTAAAGTTTTCCAAAATTCTATTTTTGTTCAGAAGCTGCACCTTAATCATTGGCAACAAATACTGTATTAGTTGCTGGCTCCCTTTTTTCATCATTGAAAAAAAATGTCTTCCAAATCTGAGTAACCACAACATTTCTCACAGCAGTTTTTTCAAGCAAATATGAGGTTTTGTGAAAAAAATAGCTAGTTCAACTTGCAACTCAGACGAGTGCCCCATAACTTCCTTGAGGTAGCCATCGCGCTCTGGTGCAGAGCAAAAGCGCTGTGTGTACTTTGTGTTACGCAGACCGTTTAAATGGTGCTGTACTCAAGAGCTGAGGTTTAACAAAAGTAATGATTTTTACTGCTTCATCAAGGATATTCTCAAGTGAAAGTGGGTGTTTCCATCTGTTGTTTTGTCTTCCTTTTCACTGTGAGAGTGTGTTGATGGAGAATGCAATGATCACTATTTTATC
>PVKM010040049.1:0-13558 GCA_004027735.1 Carollia perspicillata | reverse complement strand
GGGAGAAACTTTTCTGGGGAGAAACTTTAAAACGTGTGCGTTCTTAGGACCCTCCATTCATTCAAGTCTTTGAGCCAAATAAGTAATCGTGAGATTTGGTTGCATAGACACTACGGTGTTGCTCAGCAAAGAGGCGGAGACACGCTCCCCAGCAGACTGACGACTGGTCCGTGGAGTTAGGGTGTCCACTCAGTGGGAGACAGAGGGAAATGCTCATCCTGTCTTCCTGAGTCTAAGAGTGTAGAATAAATGTTTCTGTAGTGTAGTCCCATTCTATTAAGAGCATTTATATGTATCTGTGTGAACGCACAGGGGAAGTTCTGAAAGGAGACGTCCCCAAATGCTCATTCACAATAGTCACTACTGTGTGATGGAGTTGTGGGGCTTTTCCTCGTCGTCTTTCTGCTGATCTGCAGCTTCGAATTTTCTAACAATGAAACTACTTATGTAAAAAGCAAAAAAACAGTACGAGTTATTATTTTTTTTTTTTAAGAAAAACCTGACCATGGAGGTTGGCAGCTATTCCCACTCCTCAGTGCAAATACGGTCCCCGATTTCAGGGGACTGGCAGCTTACTTGGCTGAGACTGACCACTATCCAGCGCCCATTCCTCTTTTCTTCGGCAAGAGAATCCCAACGTTATCCTGGGCAACAGTCACTCAGCTAAAGACTACATTTGCCAGCCTCCCTTGCAGATGGCATGGCCCCTGAGACTAATAAGGAGACGCACACGTAAGTGTTGTATGGGGATCCTAGGATGCTGGCGAGGACGCCGACGCCACTGCCCGTCTGCCCCTCCCCACTCCCTCTTGCCGCCGGGACGGCTGAAGTTCCAGCAACTTTCCTAAATCACGGTGACGGTGACGTTAGGAGGGGGGTCACGCAATAGATGGCGGATGCCAGGGTCGTTGGCACGCCAGCCGTGTCTGCCTATCTCTGGGCTTCTTCTCTATGAAAAAATTAGATTCTTGATTAAGCCCCATTATTTTGAGTTCTCTGCTCTACGCAGTCATTTCTACTCCTTGCTGCTTCAGTGGGTCAACAGCTACTTGGAGGGAAAATAAAGGAGGAAAAGGACTTGAGAGTCTAAATTGGTGTGACAAAGGACGCCCGCAAATACCTCAGAGCGGGGCTTTTATGTGCTATTATTTAGAATCATAAATGCTGACATTTACGCAACTGAGGGGGGAAATGCCATTATTTCGAGCATTAACGGCGCGGAGCCCGGGCGAGCTGCTTCACTTAGAAGATGTTTAACACGGGTGCCGTCATTGTCACTTAATGGGTCAGGGAACCAAGAGAGACCTGCCTTTGTGTGGTAGGGCCTCCTCTCTGCAGATCACAAACACTTCCTTTCGTGTTTAGGAAATGTAATTATGTCTAATGCAAATTACAAGCCAGAATACCACTACAAGGCTTATTGCTTTTTGTGGTGGTTGAGTCTTTTCATTATTTTACAGACGCTGCAGCCCCCAAAAGGCAGAGCTTAACTCCCCAGACCCTGTGGAGGGTGTTTGATGATGCCCACCACAGAGCAGAGTGTTAACACTGGTGGAGGACAAGGCTTCTCAGGCGAATTTTTACCTGCAGCCTTCTCCAGACTGAGGCTTTGGGGTACCTCTCTCTTGCCTGACTTGTTCCTCCTTATCTTTTAAGATTCAGCTCTGGTGTCCCCTCCTCTGGGCAGAGCTCACCTCAGGGACTTGTCACCAGTGTCCCCATAATACCCAGGTCCAGCCTCCCATAGTAACAGCTGCCACCTGTTGAGTCCTTCTTAGCACCAGACACGTGTTCCTGCTCCAGAAGGACGCGAGGAACCAGGCAGGAGAAAACCTTTGTTTCTCCGCAGGACACTCAGAAACCAGTGAGTAAAGCCCCGGGGGAAACAGAGAGAACGGGCCTGTTGCCACCTGTCTCTGAGCCATGAGAAAGAACTTCTCCACAGGGCCTTCTGACTCGTGTCTGTGTCTGTCTGTCTGTCTGTCTGTCTCTCTCTCTCTGAGCGCACCTGAGTGAGCCTGTCTGTGCTGTGGCTGCAGGGCCAGCAGTGGGGAGGCCGGGCTCCGTGGGACGGGTCCCAGGAATGGCCGCAGGGAAGGAGGGCGATGCCAAGTGGAGAGCCCGCGTCCAGAAGCAGCACCTGGCCTCCTGGCAGCTCCACAGCCGCGTTTGGAGTTGTGCCTGAGATTTTTTGTTTCTGATTTTTCACATTTCCCCTACCCCACCCCCACTTTTTCCCCCTAATAGAGTCCTCTTGAAAGCCTTCCCTTGGGGCCTTGTGAGGGGCCAGGTGGGGCCAGTCCTGAACGGCTGCCCTGATTTTACTATGGAAGCCGTCTCTGACTCCTCAGTCAAGCACAGGCTCAAACCTAGCCTTCCTGAGATTGCAAGCTTGATGCATGAAGGGACAACGGAACCCCTTGTCCTCTGGTGGTCTGACAAAGCTGCTTGTGTTAAGGGTGGGCACTTACGCAGCTCTGCAATGGGCACATTGCAGGGTGGGTGTGGGTCCTCTCCATAGCCACTGTGAGACATCAGCACCCTGAAGAGGAACGAGGCAGGCTTGGGACACAGGCAGGCTGTCAACCAGGCGAGGGTTAAGACCCACCATCTCCCCGGTCTCCCTTCTTCCTGTGCATCCACAGTCACCAGCCTCCATGAAGTTCACGTCCTCAGTAGCTATTTTACAGCCCCTTCTCTGCGCACTGCACCAGAATGCCCCTCCAGCATCCTTTGTCTGGGCTGTTATAATGGCTCCTGTCTCTTCTCCCTCCTGTCTCTCCCCACCCTGCATCCCCAAAGCACAGCTGGGTCGTGTCTCCCTTCCTCCTCGGCACCGCAGTCTGGCCCAGGTATACTTTCCACCCACTTCCTCGTCTTCGACAATTCCTATCCCCACCCTACTCGTGCTTCCTACCCCAGTGGCACTTGCAGGTCTGTTTGTGCTGAGGCCCTACCTGAAGTCTGCATCGCACACTCCAGCTTGGTATGCTCCTTATTCTTCTAAAGCCAGTCCACATCACCCGCTCCGGGACGGAGACTACCAAACCGCCCTCTGCCCACTCCGGGCTGAATGCATCCCTCCCTCTTTGAGTTGTGTCACCCCATCGTTCCTTTTTGGCCTCCCCTGGGGCTCTCTCAGCTCTTTGACTTGAGAGCCTGCTGTGAAGTCATCTTTGCATCTGCCGCCCCACAAGACACCATGAGGTAGTAGTGAAAAGCCAGGTCACCTGAATTCAAATCCCAGCCCCACCGCTTATCAGTTGTGTGACATCGGTGATGAGTGACTTCACCTCTCTGTGCCTTGTTTTTTTTTTTTTTCCTGCTGTAAGTGGAAAGCCTAATACAAACCTACATCATTGAATCTTGAGAGAACTAATTGAGTTGATATATATAAAGTGCTTAGAACACAGTCAACTCTATGCCAACATTGACAATTATTTTTAAATATGCCAGCTTTCCAGAGAGGGACAGAGAGATTACCCTGCTAAAAGCATTAGTGCAATACCTAGTATTGGCGTTGTTTTCTTCTCATGGTTTTTAAGAATGACCTTTTAATGGGAAGTGTTTTTTCTTTTTTAAATGCTTACCATCCATTAAGAGTTTATTTTCTTCATACAGTATTATATATCAATTAATCACATATTCAAAATGAACACAGTGTAGTAGCTAAGAGCTTGGGCTCTGCAGCCAGGGCGGCTGGATTATTCTTAGGTGACTCTGCTATGTGACTTAACCTTTCTGGTTTTCGGTTTCCTCGTTTGCAAAAAGAGGGTGGTAACAGTACCTACCTCTTGCCATCCTTGTGAGGATTAATGAATTGGGACATGTCAGAGACTTAGAAACGGCACTTGGGGTGTGAATGCTCAATAAGTGCAGCTATTTTTATTCCATAAATAGGTGAGGAGCCCAAAGCACTGTGCTAGTTGCTAGGGACCAAAACAAAGTTGCTAGGGAGCAAAACAAAGTCCCTGGCCTCTGGAGATGTACTTACTATTGCCATCAGCATCCACCTCAAAACTGAGACTCAGAGCAGTGACATCTGCCTGCAGTTACTTGCTAGCAAATGAAGAGGCTATGGTTTGAACCCAGCCAGAGGCTGACCAGAAACCCAGCCAAAGGCTAACCAGAGCACTATTCCCCTTCAGCGCAGAGACTTCAGGGTCCATCATCTACTTCTCTACTCACACTCTGGTTCACATCTGGACATAAAGCTGTCAAGATGAAAGAGTTTAACTGTAGCATTGGCTCTTCAGGAAAGACCTTGCAGCCATCGTGGCTGCTGGGAGAACCTCCATGGGGCAGCACCCAGCAGCACGCACAGACCGGGCCGGCCACACGGCAGAGCAGAGCAGGCAAAAGGCTGGCCCCACGCCGAGCAGGGTTCAATTCCTGGCCCCACCACGGAGGAAGGTGGATGGAAGCTAGAGCAAGCTTTGTGGCCCCCAGCCTCACTGAGTCTGAAATTCCACTTTCTCTACAGACCCAAGGCCAGAAGAGCCTTCAAGGGAACAGAGGTGGGTTTTTTTCTTAATATGAAATTGAAAATGTACATTTCTTTCAACCTGGAAAAATTCTCCTTCTGAAGAAGAGATATCTAATTGAAGAAAATATTATAACAGAAGTGTCTAATAGTGGGGTGCTTGGTAAACATATTAAGATACCTTCTACAATCACACAATAGACAGCTCTTAAAATCAATGTTTAGGGAGGAATACTTATTAATATGAAAGATGTTCGTGATGTTGTTAAAAGAAATTGTAGCATTGTATAGTATTATTTAATTCTCATAAAAAAATGAATGTATGAAAACACCAATGTTCATAAAGGTTATTGATTATTGATGAATAAAGTACTACTGATGACTTTGGCTTATCTCTACTTTCTAGGGTTTCAAGAATAAAGATTTGTTACTGTTGAAATAATACAACAACAACCAGTCAGTTTGAAATGTTCCTCCCACCCAGTGTCAGGACCTAGAACAAGTGTGCGCTGGCTGTGACTTGTGCCGGTTCACAGGCACAGAATCCGAGGCTGGGCATCAGAAAGTACAGGCAGCCCTCACACGGCTCCTGTCCACCCGAGCACATGCCTCGCAATCCCTCCATTCCTCACCGCTATTTCATGTAATGGGGAAGAAAGCATCTGAGTTCAATTCACAACTAACATGTGTAGGGCTATTATTTATTGTTAATAGTAAGGCTATTATTTAGTGTTAACAGTAAGAGCCGCCATTTATTACACACCGTCTCTGTACAGGGCCCTGTGCTAAGCACCTTCAAATTATCTCATGTAACCCTGCAATGACTGTGGTCGGTGACATTTTTCCACTTCACAGACAAGGAAACAGAGGCCCAGAGATTTAAGTCAGTAGCCCAATTCCTAATGCCTACTAAGTGAAAGAGCCAGGTTTCAAATTCTGGCCTGATTTCCAAAGCCTTCAGTCTTTATATACAATTCCGTACTGCTAAGAAACCAATCGGTCAGTATTGACAGAGAATGTACACGCATTGCAAGAGGTTTTCAAAAATGTCCTGGGACAAGAATGAAAACCGCCATCCAGGAAGTTGTCACACCGGAGATAATAGGTGGCAACTGTGACAATCCAATCAATTGCATTTAAAAAAAATTTTATTTATTTTTACAGAGACAGGACAGGAAGGAGACAGAGTGGGCGAGAAACATCAATGTGTGGTTGCCTCTCATGTGTCCCCTACTGGGGACCTGGCCTGCAACTCAGGCATGTGCCCTGACTGGGAATCGAACCAGCAACCCTTTGCTTCACAGGCCCATGCTCAATCCACTGAGCTACACCAGCCAGGGCCAATTGCATTTTTAAAAGGTCATAAATATAGTACTCAGAACCCCTCACATCCTGATTAATTTGCTGCATGTTTCTAACTGCACTCTTACATCTGTGTGCTGGAAATACTCTAGGGTGGTTTGATGCCGCATGTCCCTTTCTGATGCTGCAGTCCATGACATCTTGTCAATAGCCTGAAACTGGCTAAAGTGGGAGTGTTTACAGCATGGAAACCAGCCGATGCTACAAATCAGGACTTGGCTTATTGTTTTGTTGATTGACTAGATTTAAGAAGGCGATGAAGAAAATGTTAAGAATGTAGATTAAATTTGAACTGTGCCATCTTTGTAGCTGTTACATTATGAATAGCACGAAAATTTGAGGAAAACCTTCCAGTACTTGAAAACAATTATCTTCCTTTCTAAAGAAATATCTCACATAACTGACAAATGATTAAAGTTCTGATATATGTCTTTGCTGTGCCGTCCATGCTGGATTTGGTGCTCATGCATCAACGGTGTCAAGCTGTAGACAACTTCTTTACTGAATCAGACTGTAATAACACATTTATGTGAAATCCGATTTTGTCAAACTAAGGTTGGATGGCAGCCATAGGTTGGACACAGATACAAGAGGTCAGCAAAAATCAACCTAAAGCATTCTGGGATAATCAGCTGACTATATGAGATTTACAATAAAATGTGTCGCGTATGTCAATATTACTTGTAAGTTGTTAGATACACATCTTTTATGTCAGTGAAATTTTAAATAAACTTTTTTTACCCGCAAAGTCACTTGTTAAACATTTAAAGCACCCTTCTGGATAAAACTGTGGACAACCTACACAACTCCTTCTTCATAAAGTCACATAATTATACAGACAAGGTCCTCAGTGATTCCAGGGAACCTCCAGGGGAGTGACACTTCTCATAACCACTGGTCCCGATTTTCAGCTCCTTAAGGTCACTTGAACTCTGGGCCCAACTTTCAGAGACATAACCACAGATCACTCAGTAGAATTAGAAACACTCCCCTGGACCCTGAGCTAGAAACAAAACAAACAACCCAGGTGGAACAGAAAACCTTCCCAAACACCTGGGGAAGTTCGTCAGAGTCCCTTCTTAGGTACATGTGAAAACACTGTTGCATCTGTCATGGGACCTTGTTAGTTACTGATGTCAACCTCCTCTGCTGGACCTTGAGCTCCATGAAAACAGGGTGTCTCTTAATGCACCCCTTGCCCAGTAAGAGTTCAGCCAATGTTCTTGAGCTCCTGTGTGAACGCCTAACCAGAGGGTGGTAGAGGAATTACACATCTGGCACTGGCAGAACTAACATCTGTCTCGCTGTGTTATTTAGGTATTTTCTGTAGGGTTTAAGAGCCATGCTTTGATTGTGATACTATAGCCAAGGGGTGCAATAGCAAGTCAATTCAAAAAGTCACCCGAAGTTTTCAAAATATACTACATACAGTTGCTAGTCCTGTTATACAAAGCACATGAATGACCATCATGAGAAATGGAAAATATCCATGGTGTTCGCACTAACAAATAAGCTGCCTTTACAAATATGGCTCCTAACTACCCAAATACAGAAGCTAAAGGCACTTCACCAGTATAATGAAACTCTTCACGTTCTGTATTTACAGAGGGAAGGACAACCTTCCCTCTGTAGTTGTGTGGCTGTATGTCATGGGAGCAGGTCCAACATGTATGCCACTATCGGCGGTGGGGGTGTGTGACATCCACCTTATTTCAGAGCATTTGGGGATGCACAGCAGAGCGCTTTGGGGACAGGAGACTGAGAAGCAGAGCGGTGACAACTACTCTGCAGAACACAACTGATCCTGAGACCAGTAACAGGCCCTGCTACAAAGCCAACCATACCCTACACAGTTTTCTAAGTTGTACCTGGAATCAAAAAAATAAAAAAGGCATGCCATGCAATACACTTCAGGTAATTAAGTCGTCATTTAATTCAATCAGTGAACAACAGACATCAAAATAGGACCAGGATTCTCCTTCGGGGTCCAGCTGGATTGGGGGATTGGCCCACCTTCCCGATTCCCATGCTTTCCACCGCTTTTAACTTCTCCTTTCAACGACTGAAAACCAGACACACAGTCTTATCCTTAGCAATTCTCACTAGGAAGGAGCTGGGAATTTTCTAACATAACAAGCTAATTAAAAACACGTTACTACAGCAAGGGTCGCCTTTCATCTCCCCTGGCATCAAAGGGTTAATCTCACACATTTAATATCCCACCTTAAACAGGAATAATAGGAGCCAGAAACTGGCTTTTATGACAACCTTCCTAAGACGGTACTACTTCAGAGCACAACAGTTAAAAAAAAAAAAAGCCGTGCAAATGGAGATGAATGGTACACAGGCCACTGAGGTAATTAAAAATGTATTTTCCATCTCCTAGTAATTGAATTGTGTACAAGCTGCAAGTTAATGAGGTCATCTACCCTCGAGCACTGACAGGAAAGCAGGAATAATTATCTTTCAATTTTTTCTTATGTAGCAATTAATTTTAACCGTTCGCCTACACCCCACTCCCACTCCCCTCAATCCAGTCAGTCAAAGTCATGGCTAAACCGAATTGACAAGCAATTGATACAGTGGCGGCACAGAGCTGCCGAGGCGGGCAAGGTAATCAAGGGGCTGCAGCTGTTGAGGGCTAAGCGCTTCCAGGTGAATGTCGCCTGAGATTTCCCATTCTGCCACTCGGAGGACGCGGGACGCACATTGGTGGCTGTCGGAACATCTGGTGCCAGGTGGGCTGGGAAGAGGCACTGCTGACTTGGGAAGGCAACAGAAGGATGGACAAGGATTGATGGATGGACAACACTGTGAAGCAAAATATCACTTCGGAAAACTTATCGAAAAACGGGGCGAGGGGAAATGCTCCGCCACTCATGCACCTTGTCTTGAGTTTGCAGCATCATGGAACTGCTTGGAGATTTTCGGCTGGGGGACTTCGGAGTGGGGTCCTAATGGCCAGTGCTTCCAGCAGTCACCAGCACAAAAAGTTTCTTCTCTCATTTAGCTCAACAAAAGCTCCCTGCTCTTTTTCAGTCACCCTCATTGTGCAATGAGCAGAGCTGGGCAGCGATTTATTCCAATTCTGCTGCTGTTTGGCTGACTCGGCCCAGAATGGATCATGTTGTGATTAGTAAGCACGGGGGTCTGGCCGATGTTTAGGTCACGTCCTAGTCACTCCACTCCACCCCTACTTCTCTTTCTAATTGGTGAAAATAGGGCAAAACCTCAGTTTTGATAGGTTCCAACCAGTGTAAGTACTTAGAGAGGTCAGGTCTTCATTCACTTACCCTGTTCAGACTTTATCAAGCACCGAGACAGCTTTTAACACTAAGTAAAGCGGCCAGATCTCACAGCTTATGTCTGTTGCCCTGAAAGGATTATTAATAGCATCCATCTACTTTTACTCTTGGAAGTGTTCCAGTGTGGACAATAACCTACACAGCCACCCTGGGGTGGCAGGTGGGATATAGGGAGGGGGACACAACTTCCTTCTTGAGATCAGGTTGCTGTGTCCTAACTCTTCTTTCCTTCTGTACATCCCCACCGTCCCAGCAACATCAGGGATCACAGCAGCCTCTCACTAAATGAGCATCAATGACTGTAAATCCCACAGGCTATTAGAAGTCAGTACAGGGAAGGCACGCCCTCAGGCAGTGTGGTTTTTTCTATTAGCTGTTGTGCTGAAAACACAGACCTGAGATAAGGCTAGTTTCTCTATTTGTGAATCAAAGTGGGCTTTGGAAGAATGCGAAACTAGGCAGAACACATGGCTGGAAATCTTTACACTTTCCCAGATGCTTGCATAAAGCAAGTTTCCTTTTGAAAGGATAGCCTGATACTTTTAAACTAGAGAGGATTAGCCCAGAGCAACATGAAGTTTCTCAAAGGCTATCCTTAAGACAACAGCCATAAATTCAGTGTCTTCAAGTAGAAGGGCAAGGTTCCAGCACCTTTTGTTTTGTTCTGAGGCTTTTGCTGAATCTTCATTGTCATAAAGTCTTTGCCATTTCCCCAAGGGAAGGGCAGAAGGAAGGACACCTTAGACCCAGTCTTCCTCTGATCAATGCAGCCACGACACAGGGGAGGGCTGGGATCCAGAGCAGAGCAAAAGAGTCTCCCTCAGAGCCTGCGAGACTCTCATCCGTGCCCTGAAGCTACTGCAGAAGGAGAGTGAGAGCAGTGAGTGCATACCCGCAACCCCAGAACACAGGGTGTCCTCCAAGGAAGATGCACTTTGTGTCAAGGTTGCTGCAGTTTTTCTTGCAGATTTAACTCTCACTGCCCCTGTCTGCACGCAAATAAATCTAAGAGGATAAAGAAGCTACCATTGATTTCGCTCCAACCCTATAGGCTAGGCGGTTTACATGTGTTCATTCACTTGCTTTTCATAGCAATACTATGCTGAATTACAGCCTCACCCTACGGAACAGGAAACTAAGGCTCAGGCAACTTAAGCGATCTGCCCAAAGACACAGAAGCAAGCAGTGGATCCAGGATTCAAGTCTGAGTCGACCAGACACCAAAGCCCTTGCTTTTCCTTGACATCATTCCAGCAGGCCGGACTGGGCAGGTGAGGTTTTCATGTTTTTCTCATTGCGGGCTTGCTCTTCTCTAGCACTGTGCCTGTTACCAGGTCTAGCTTTCTGGAGAAGTGATATCCCCACTGATGTCTGAGAATGCCCATTTTTGGTGTGTGTGTTAAGCATCATCCTCTTCCTCTTCTATAAGCAAACCATATGTGGGAGGGAACACACATCTGTCCCTAATGCCTTGGTATGAGCTTGCCAGGTCACTGTTCCCTTGAATTACATGGTCATCAGGAAATAAGTTCTATGAGAAAAACACAGAACCAGGGCCCTGGCCAGTAGCTCAGTTGGTTGGAACAGCACCCCATACACCAAACGGTTGCAGGTTTCATCCCTGTCAGGGCACATACCTAGAGTGTGGGTTTGATTCCCAGTCGGAACACATACAGGAGGCAAGGGATCGATGTTTCTCATGTCTCTTTCCCTTTCTCTCCCTCTCTCCCCCCTCAACCTCCCTCTTCCTCTCTGTAAAAAAAATCAATACACATATCCTCAGGCCAGAATTAAAAAACAAAAACAAAAACAGAACCAGGGAGAAAGATAGATATGAACAGGCTGGGGTAGAGTAGCGTATTAGAATTTCCCATAAAAACAAATCCAACAGGAGATTAGATAGATACAGAAATTTTAAAGGAATTGGCCCATGTGGTTGTGGAATTTTGGTGAATCCAAAATTTGATGGGAGAGGTTAATAGTCTGGAGACCGCAGTTTAAGTCCAACAGTAGTCAGACTAGAGGCCCAGAAACAGCTGATGCTGAGCGCTGTCCGCTGCGGAATTCCCTCTTGCTCGGGAGTGGTCAGCCTTTGCTTCTATTTTTGACCTTTAACTGATTAGATGAGGCCCCCCTACAATTTGGAGGGAAATCTGCTTTACTGGAAGTCCTCTGATTTTAATGGAAAGGTCATCTAAAACCCCTCACAGAAACATCCAGGATAATATTTGACCAAGTATCTGGGCACTATGGTCCAGCCATGTCGACACAAAATTCACCACCACCAGCGGGGAGAAGGAACAAACGCTGGTGTGTCGCCTCAGAGCATTTCCTGGGCCACCACCTGGTGGAAGAAAGACTGCTATACAGCTTCTAGCCTTCACGTGTCATTTCTCTGTTTTCCTCAGACTCCCTGCCCCTATAAAACTGGGTGTGTAAAGACAGCATTCAGACTATTAATTGAAAAAGACATATGGTAAAGGGTGATGTAAAAATGCTTTTTATTGTTAAGCATCCAATTGCTTTTAATTTCTAATACAGTAAATATCAGTCTTTGATATTCCACATAAACAAAAGCTCTTTGGGATCCTTTTTTTTTTTTTTTTCAGAGTAAAGGGGCCTTGAGACCAAAAGCTGAGAAAACCACTGTGGCTTATCCCCAGCTGTGACTGGTTCGTCTCTTGCACTGACCTCACAAAGCACCATCAGGTTATCACCTCCCGCTTGACAAAGAGACACCACATCAGCAACTTATGACTACATTCTTGAGAAAAGGAGTTGAGCCTAATTAAGAATTACTTAATTCTAGCTGCCCAAAATACTAGGGGCATTAAAACCACCAGGGGCCTGGCTGCAGAGAAGTCCCTCTGGTTAATGACTGACAGCCAGCACTGTGCCTGTCCAAATGTGTCCACCCCCACCCCCACCCTGGTGAAGCTGCCTGCGTTGTGTTCAGGAGCTCAAGATGGCCAACATGGGGCTCCTGTTACCACAGAAGGCCACCAGGTGACCTGCTAACTACATGAGTGACAATACTAACGATGCTAACTATACTGATTATACCAGCAGAGTAACGATACTATGGGTTGGTTTTGCAGAAGAATGTCTCAAGGCAGCGGCCACCAAGTGCTGGCATCCAGAAGTCTGACACGAAACAGTGTCATCTGTGACCAAAGAAGAACAGTGTTCTCTCTCAGTCCTCTGGAATCCTCCCCTCCCTGCCCCCCTTTTAAAACTCTTCTGCCTGGTCTGGAACTTTGGAGATGGTGTTTAGACATTACTCCACCAAGTTCCCAGAGTTCTGAGTCCCTAAATAAAGCAACCGCCCCTCCCCACCTGACACTTGTCTCCCAAGCACTGGCTTTCTAGCAACCAAATTTGGGTTTTTCAGTAACACCCTCAGCCTCCAGAGACTTCCACTCTTGACGTCCCTCGTGAAGATGTTGAATCACCCCAATATAGTCAAGTTATTTGAGGTGAATGACCCCAAGGAAACATTGATGTTAGTGGAGGGGACGTGTTTGATAACCTGCAGGACCACGGCTGCATGACCAAGGATGAGGCAAGAGTCACGTTCTGGCAGCTGGTATACGCTATACACTGCACCCAGAGGGGAATCGCCCCTAAGGACCTACCCCCAGAGGACGTGCCTTTTGATGCGCATATGAACATCAGCACTCAGATTGCCAGCAATAAATTCAACACATTTTGTAACACCATCTCTCACGTTGCCCCAGAGCTCTTCCTGAGCCCAAAACATGATGGCCCTGCTGTAGCTCCAGGGAGCCCAGGAGTGATTCTATATGAGATGGTCACTGGGACCCTGCCTGTCATGAGAAAGGGCTTCTGGGAGCTGTGGAGGTGGATACTGAGCAGGAAACACCATGTGCCATTCTCCTTATCTTTAGAATGTAAAAGCATCTTAAAGAAATTGGTGAACCTCCTTCCCAGAGACAGAGGGACTTTAAAACAAATCATGAGGGAACCTGGACTACACACGGGCCAGGAGGAGAAACTCGGGCCTTACAGCGAGCCGCCCTGCAACGACATGGATCCCTGCACGGCAGAGGGGATGGTGAACCTGCTGTTGAAGTGAAATAAGATCCAGGACTTAGTAATAGTCAAGAGGTATAACAGCATGATGGCCACAGTCGCATCCTGAGCACCAAGAAACCCAAAGTGGAGTGACGTGCCATCCTGGTAAGGCCCTTCTGTTCCCCTGACCCCAACAGCCGCGGTCCCTCCCCAACTCTGGAGGTTCGGCCAGGCAGATCAGCAGCCTGATGACCAGGAGTCAGGACTGAAGGCCAAGGAGCCCGCCAATCCATGAGCTAGCTTGAAACCAAGGATGACACCCCTAGCCCGGGCCCCAGTGTGACCCCGAAGACTCTTCCTCTACCCATAGCAC
>PVKM010040048.1:0-13572 GCA_004027735.1 Carollia perspicillata | reverse complement strand
TGGGAGTTCCAGTAAAGGCACGAGTGCTGGTTGATAGTCTTACTCACTTTCCCTCGGTAAGAGAAACCGTCACCAACATAGCAGTCATCGGGCCCTTGTGGAGAGCAGGCAGGACCGTGAGAACAGAAAGCAACTGGCGTGCTGCTCCCAAAAAGGACTTCGCAGGCGTATTAGGGGGTGAGAGTATTGGGCCTGAATGTTGATCACTCTAAGAGTTTACTGCAAAGTCCCAGAAACAAGGTGCCTTGAATGTCCCACATTTAACCAGCTTGAGATACAGTGACTGTGGGTGGATAGGTGGGTGGGAACTTAGTTACTTAATTTTGGCTCTCCCAAGACCTGGTGGCAGGTGGGCTGAGCCCAGGGGGTGTTCAGGTGTATCTGATTTGCCTGCACTATATCCCCAACAGACCCCATGCCCTCAGATGAGGCAATAGCAGAGTTTGGGAGTCAACTTGAGCCCCATTCTGGAGACAAAACCCAAACAGAAAAGGATTCCAAAGGCCTTGGTGGTGGGCATGAGATTCTGAAGAAGTGGTGGCAGAGACCCATACCTATTTCACAGAATTTCCCCTTGAATTGGTCGGGACAGGTACAGGTAAACCTGGATCTCCGCCGGTGCCGGGAGCAGGTGCCGCCATTTTGGCAGGGGTTTGGCCTGCACGCAGGAACCGCTGTGAACACAGGAAGTGGGGCTGGGGAGGTCTTCAGAGGGAGTCATAGCTACATCCGAGGTGATGAGGAAACACTGGTGTCCATCCTTTCACAAAAGATGAGTCACCCAAGGGAAAGGACAGACCCACTGACACTCTAGAACATATACACACACGGATGAAGGCCACGTGCCAAAGTGTATGTAAACAGATGGGTCACTCGGTACGAAATAGCAAGAGGCATGGACTGGGCAGAAATTTGGGGGTCAGAGCTAAGTCCCAACTTGGCTCTGCCTCTTTATAGCTGTGTGACTCTGAGCAAGTTAGTCAACGTCTCTGAACTCCAGTTTCTTCATCTGTAAGATCCTTTTCTGTAGTGTTTTGGGGAGAATGCGAGAGAGCATGTAAACCTCCTGGGACAATGCCTGGCTTGATACAGATTTATTCCCCACCATCAGCTGTTCCAGAAATACACCAGGGCTGACCTCCTGGAGGAAGTGATTTTTAAGATGATTGTTTTTGGATGGAAAGGGACACAGACCAGTCAATTCTTAGCAACTACCCAGGGATGATGAATCTTAAAAAGTCCTAGTTATAATGGTCACCATGGATGTTATCAAAACATCAAATATATCTGACTGCCACCCAGTAGGGTGAAGAGACCCCAGGCACAAGCCAGGGCAGAGAAAGCCTAGCACAGAAGGGGCTGCCAGCACTTACCTGTGGAGCAGTTGGGACCCCTGTAAGGGTGTTTGCAGGCACAGCGGTGGTAGGGAGGACTCAGAATAACAAGGCATTCACCCTGGCCACATGAGTTTTCTTTGCACTTGTCTTGCACTGTAGAAAATCCATAGAAAAGAAGTTCCAAAGGTATAGGACACTGTGTACCTAAGCAGTACAACGTTGGGGGAGGGACGGCTGGTAGCGTGAGTGCCTTTGTCCATGGTCCTGAAAGCCTTGCCTCTCCCTAAACTAGGTTTTCCTCTAATCCTTGGCTCCTGGATGATTGTTTTGCAGTTCCTTCCAGTGTTCATGGTCTTAATTATTCTCTCTTGACAAAAGCCATGATAATTTTTACACTTTTAACAAATAGAGCTGCAACTTGAGTTTCTCTATTTCATAGCTGATTTTTTATTCCACTTCCAGTTTTCCTCATTCTTATTAAGAATAAGGGATATTCTTATTCTTAAGATATTAAGGGATATTAAGGGATGAACACAGGAATTATGTTTATATCAATATCTCAAACAATCCCGAAACATTTGTGGAAAGGACTTGTAGGGTTGAAAATAGGATAAATAAATAAAGAGGACACAGGAGAAAGAAGTCAACCAGAAAACCCTGTATAGGTAAGACCCTCACTGCCCCCCTTACCCGGTTAGACGGTTGCTAGATGGAACAGGATCCAGGTTCATACTAGAGGTGTAATTAGTCCATAGGAGTTGTACTCCTCACGCTCATGTTATTCTCACAAGAACTCACAAAACGCAGACACAGCTTTTATCATAGTCTCCATGAGCGAGGATAGCAGGAGGAAGGAGCATGGAGCCAGGAGTTAGGCACCAGGGCTCTACTTTATGCTCGTCTCTTAACTAGCTGTGTGGCCATGAGTAAGTCCCATGTACTCTCTGCACTCCCTTTCTCTAACTGAGTCTGGAATTATGTGCCCTGAGATTCTTCCTGCTGTCCCATTTGAGAAGAGTATTTTGTGGTTACAGTTAATCTAAACACTCAAAACAAAAGAAAACAAAGAGTCCTTAGTTAGGAATACATCTTGGTCAGAGTCCATCTCTTACTTCCTCTTAGCCTCAATGTTCTCACCAGCAGAATGGGCATACTAGTCCTATTTATCACACAGAGGTGAGGATTCAGTGAGGTGCTGCCTATGACCATGCTGAAGAATCCACAACATGTGATATGATGTGCATGGTTATCATCCTTTCTGTGGGACCACTCAGCCCTTCTTGACCCCCTAGAGTTGGAGGAGAAAACTGCCTCTTGTTCAACTCAGAGAGAAGAGTGAATCCAGAGGAGGTACACTCACCATTCTGACACGTTCTTCCAGAGAAAGGGGCTGGGCAGCTGCACGTGAAAGTGTCCCCACTGACAAAGCAGTCCCCACCATGTTCACAGGGGTTGGGCAGGCATGGATCTAAGACACATAGGCAGAAAGCAATGTTTACGATGAACAGGAGGCCAGAAACCTCCTACTTACCCATCAAATTTCAGTCTCCTACCCAAATGAGAAAGTAACTACATAAGCAGTGACTGGGGAAAGGGGAAAACACACATTGCCTTTAAAGAGCAAGGGAGACAGCAGTCACATGACCAGAGAGAGGGATTCAGGTTGGAAACAGGGCAGGAGAGAAGGAATAGTTCCTATCTCCCATAGGCCTGGATTTCGAGGGGCCTTTCTCACTGAGAAACTCCTCCTTTCCATCATCAGGGTTTTTCTCCTCCCAGTCTCGCTGGGAGTGCACGGGGTCTGTCTCTGATGCTGAATGCATTTCACAAGCCTGAAGACCTCCCCTACTCCCAGTGCCCAGGGGTGGAGGTCAGGCCTGGGAAAGAAAACCCACCCCTAACGAAACATAAGCTTTCTGAACATCAGGCAAGAAGACCAAAGGCAAGAGGGTGACAGAAAAATTGACGGCAAGGAGGAAATGACCCAGTGGCCTTCATCTTTCTTCAACTACTTGTTCAGTTAGATTTTGTCATATTTCATCTGTGCCTTTGGCTTTTCATGGTTGTCTGAATGGATCTTCCCTCAGGGAATTCTTTATCCTTCTGTTCACACACATTGTTCTTTGGTTCAGGAACTAGGATCCCTGGGCCCGGCTCTTGTTTTGATGGTCCCTTCTGATGTTCCCCCGATGCCCCGTATCTTAGCCCTGCCTTCCAGGCCACTTCTCACAGTTACACAGCTTTTATGCCAGCTGCTAGTGCTTTCCATTTCTTCTTCTGGTTTAGTCGCATGGCTTTGCTTGGGCCAGCTTTTCATTTTCCTTTCTGTCCTATTGCTTAGTTAAGAAGCCACAAAAAACAAAAGCAACTGTGGTAGAAGCACATACGTGTGAGAACACACACACATATTGTGACAACTATGAACAGCTTCTGATGAGTTGAAAAATGAAATAAAGCTCTGGTCAGGTAGCTCAGTTGGTTAGAGTACCATCCCATATGCCAGGGTTGTGGGTGTCATCCCCGGTCAGGGCACATGTCAGAATCAGCAAATGAATGCATAAATAAGTGAAATAATAAATTGAAGTCTCTCTCTCTCACCCCCACTTCTCCCTCCCTCCTTCCCTCCCTCTGGCTCTCCCTATCCCTCTCTCTCTCTTTCCCCTTCTTCTTTCTCTCTAACTAATCAATTTAAAAAAAGAAAACTGAAATTAAAAAACACAGCCCAGGTGTAAGGGAAGGAAAGACCCAATGCCAAATGTGTACATGCTACAATCTGATGCTGAATGTTAACTCAGACTCTTCTTCCTAAGTAGGACCTACTGTAGTCGAAGCTCTGGGAATGAGTTCGAATATGACTCCTACTCACAGCATCAGGGGACCTAGATGATGAGGCACTGACTTGCTGTACCAATTTGGCTAAGTCAGCTCCTCTCTTGGCCTCATTTGTTTCATCTGTCATTTGAGGGCGAGAGAGATGGTCTCTAAGAACCTCCCCAGTCCTCACAGTATATACTTACAGCTGGAAAAATAGCCAGTTTAAATTATTTCTTTAATTCTTGTTTGATGATGCCCATCAGAGAGTGGTAGGAGGTCCTTGCATGTGGTCATACATAAACTCCCCTCCAGGCATGCTGCCCTCCTCCTGGGAAGCACCCCCAACCCCACCGACAGCTTTAGTACCTACCATTGTCTGTGTAGTACCAGTCAGGATTATTGGGCTGGTCAACAGCACTACTGGTGTTCTCTTCCTGGGTTTGATACTCAGAGCTGTAATCATAGTTGTCAGGAGTCCAATCTATAAAAGTGAGAGGACGGGACCAAAGAAACCCTGGTAATTAGATCCAAATAGATCAGCATTTTATTTTACCAAGTGTTTTTCCCCCCAAAGATTTCAAAGTCCTGAAGAAGGAGGCATGTGTCTTTCTAGCTCCTCACACTGATGGGGTAGACAAAAGGTCAAACATCGTGAGCTTCCTTTGTGTGTGTGTGTGTTGGGGGTTGCTTTTATAACCCAGCAAAGCAGCACTGGCACTGATCAGAGTCAAGAGCACCTGATTGGAAATGGGAAGAAATCAAGTCCTGGCTTCCCATTAACTGTGACCTTGGACAAGGCAACTGTATTCTTGGTGTCCCTGTTTTCTCATCCATAAACAGCATGAAGATGATTGGAGCCTAAAAGTGTGCCAAGTTCCTACCTTGGTGGCACTTGAGTGTCTTGTTGGGTGGTTCTGTGAATGAAATTTCTTGATAGGACTTTATTAGTCACCTTAGCTTAATGAAGTCAAAGAAATACCACTGTCACTCTGGTCACAGCATCAAACTCTCCCAAGTTGTGTCTAGAAAGTCACCACAACAGCTAATGTTTACTGAGCCTTTACTATGTACTAAGCATTTTACACGATCCATTCATTTCATCCTCCTAAAAATCTAGATGTGTTATTATATCTATTTTAAGTTGAGAAACCTGAGGTTGAAAGAGGTCAAGTAACTTGCCCAAGGTCACATAGCTAATAAACAGTAGGATATAAATTAAGAGAGTTTATCTCCATAGAGCCCCAAGATTGCACTGGCTTGACTGCTTCCACCGGCCTCTTATGGGCCTCGGATACATCTACGCTTGCCCTTGGGGAAGGAGTCCAGCTATCCCCACTGAATAGCCATCCTGCTAATTAGGAATCACCCAATGAGAGCCTTGAGAAGATTCATGGATCCCGCCCACTGAAAGACAAGGCAGTGGATGGAGCTCGCCCAGGTGTAGACCTCACACAAGGCCAGTCAATTGGGAAAAGCAGGTGTATGCGAGGCTGGACTGAAGCTCCTCATGGTCTGAAGCTTTGGAGGATACCAGGAGCTCTGTGGCCCATGGAGAGAAGTTTGGGATTTGCAGAAAGTTGGCAGAAGCCATCCAGCTGGAGGGTTGTGCACAGAAGGGCATGAAGATCCTTTAAATTTGGGATGGACTGCAACGTGTGTAGAAAGTGCTTTATGGGAGCATCACCTGGGAGGGTTTCTTCACCTCCGAACTTGAAGCTTATTTTGTCTTTTCTATTCTGTTGGCACTTAATCCCATTGTCTAGATAAAAAAATGTGCATTGTACGGCACTGATTTTGCTGTCTCCAGCTGGCAGGAGTGTGGCAAGCAGAAGCCCCACGGAAGCCGTCCAGAGATGCATATGATAATGAGGCAGGAGAAAATGCAGATAGCAAGACTTGAAAAGGCGCTCCCACCGAGCCAGCTGATGGCTCCGAGACCGGCACTTTACCTAAGCCCAATCATCAACCACATTACCTCACTCGTCTCTCAGCCATTCCCTTGTAGTCTTTATCTCTTTGGCTTTTGAAAAATCGACTTTTGCACAATGGCTGTTTTATATTTCCCATTAAAATGGAACTATCTTTTTATTTCCTTTTTGAATCTGCCAACTCTGGTTCCTTGCCAGAGTTTCACCTCATTTATCACAGTGTCAAGTCAAGACTCCCTTTGCTTGCTCATTATTTCTCCCGAACTGCTTTCCCCCACTATGAAAATGCTCCCAGAGGAAGCCACCTTTCCCGGGATGAGGATCTGGGTTGAAGATAAGGCCATTGTCTTCCTGGAGCAAATAAAGTTTCTTTCCATCTAGTTTGATAAAGCAGAGAAAGTGAGAGAAAAATGTTTTTCTGAGTTTGACATACAAGATTTCAAACTGACATTTGGGAGAGACAATGGGGTTTGGTAATGGGGCTTTGCATCCTTTATTTATCTCTTTTTTCTTTGGAGAATGTAGTATTGTTTTTCTAACAGGTGTTTATAGATAAGCGCCTCCAGATTATCCCTGTAATTTCTCAGGTAACTCCCACGGTGGAGGGTCAGACTAGCTAATTTTGGCTAGGCCATTAAAAATCAACCCCTTTAGGGGACTTAATGGCAATGGGAAAAATACAATAAAGAGTAAATCAGAAGAAAAATGAATCAACCCCTTTGCAGATATTTGGAGATGAGAGTTTCGTGTAGGTGGAAGGGAATGATTTTTCTGGGTGATGGGGGATGGATGAGCCATTGGTTGGAGGATTTTGACTTGAATCCAGACCTCAGAACAAGGTCTGCTCATCTCTTGAGGAAGCTAAGGAGGGAATAAAATATGTAGGCTTTGAATCATACCCCTGCTATTCCCCAGAGCCCAGGACCCTTGGTAAAGGTGGATTGAATCAGGAGAGCCTTGGCAGTCACAGATCATCAGAAGCCATCAGCTGGAGGGCTGTGGAAGGAAGGGCATGAAGATCCTTTACATTTGGGATGGGCTGTAACGTATGTTGAAAGTGCTTTATGGAAGCCTCACCTGGGAGGGTCTCTTAAAGCTTACTGTGTCTGTTCTATTCTGTTGGCATTTAATCCCATTGTCTAGATGAAAAATGTTCATTGTATACCCACAATAGGCCAAGTATTATGCCAGGTGCAGGAAGGCAATGGGAATAATGGAGAGTAATACCAATAAGAGTGGTATGCGGCCTCCGTCAAAGGGTTGGGTGGGGAAAGAAAGCTAGCCAAGGAAGGAGGTGAAAGGGTAGTGAAGAGGTAGGGAAGCTAGATATGGCCGAGTCTAGGGCTGGTAGCCCTCTACTGTGATCTGAATTAATCTGATGGGAAAAAATGGCCCTGATTCCCACCTCTCCCTGTATCCACACCTTTTGCCCTGTGACTGCCTATTCCCCTTTCTACCTCAGTGCCCACACAGATCCCTGTATGTAGTTTGTGTGTGTGTCTGACAGATTAATTTTTCTCTCTGTGACCAAGCCCTTCCTTCTTTTTTTTTAGGTTGTCCCAATTATGTTATTATGTTACATTATTACAGTTGTGCCAATTTTTCCTCCTTTGCCCCCTCTAACCGGTACCCTTCTTCCCTCCAGCAGTCCCCTCCCCTTAGTTCATGTCCATGGGTCATGCATATAAGTTTTTTGTCTTCTCCATTCCCTATACTGTTCTTAACATGCCCCTGTCTATTTTGTACCTACCATTTATGTTTCTTAATCCTTGTACCTTTTCCCATATTCTCCACACCTCCCCACCAGCTTATAACCCTCCAAATGATCTCCATATCTATGATTTTGTTTGCTAATTTTTTTTTAGATTCAGTTGATAGTTGTGAGTTTGTTGCCATTTTAATGTTCAAAGTTTTGATCTTACTCTCTTTCTTAAATAAGTACCTTTAATATTTCATATAATACAGGTTTGGTGATGATGAACTCCTTTAGCTTTGCCTTGTCTGGGAAACACTGTATCTGCCCTTCTATTCTAAATGATAGCTTTTTTGGATAGAGTAATCTTGGTCTGTAGGTCCTTGCTTTTCATCACTTCGAATACTTCTTGCCAGTCCCTTCTAGCCTGCAAAGTTTCTTTTGAGAAATCAGCTGACAGTCTTATGGGAACTCCTTTGTAGGTGACTCTCTGCTTTTCTCTTGCTGCTTTTAAGATTCTCTCTTTATCTTTAATGTTTGGCATTTTAATTATGATGTGTCTTGTAGTCCTCTTGGGTCCAACTTGTTTGGGACTCTCTGTGCTTCCTGGACTTGTACGTCTATTTCCTCCACCAAATTAGGGAAGTTTTCTCTCATTATTTATTCAAATAAGTTTTCAATGTCTTGCTCTTCCTCTTCTCCTTCTGGTATCCCTGTGATCCAGATGTTAGCACATTTGGAGATGTCCCAGAGTCTTCTTATACTATCCTTGTATTTTGAATTCTTGTTTCTTCTTTCTGCTCTGGTTGAATGGTTATTTCTTCCTTATGTTCCAAATCATTGATTTGAATCCTGGCTTCCTTCCCTTCACTGATGGTTCACTATAGATTTTTTTTTTTCATTTCACTTAGTGTAATGTTCTTTTATTCCTTGATGTTGTTTACCATATTCAATGAGTTCTTTGAGAATCTTGATCACCAATGTTTTGAACTCTGCATCTGATAGGCTGGTTATCTTGGTTTCATTTAGTCCTTTTTCTGGGTTTTTGCTGTGTTCTTTCATTTGGGCCATATTTCTGTGTCTCCTCAATTTGGCAGCCTCCCTGTGTTTGTTTCTGTGTCTTAGGTAGAGCTGCTTTGATTCCCTGTGAAAGGCACCTGTAAACTGTGTGGGGCAGAGCATTAGGTAGTCACCAGAGTAGGGCAACCTACATCACTGCTTTGTGGCTCTGTGTGGGGGGAGGGCTTAGAAAAGGGACTGTGCTGCTGCCTGGCTTCTGGGAGTTTGCCTGGCACTCGCCCCATTTCCAGTTGCTTCATCCACTCCCTGTATGTGACTGGTGCACTTCCAGCTGTTGCCCTGGTGTTGAATCCCAGAGAGGGTGTTTTTGTGAGCAGGACCTTCAAATAAAGTTTCCTGAAAATCTGGCAGTTTCTTCCACCGCCCCAATCCCCACTGGTTTTTATAGCCAGAATTTATGGGGATTTATCTTCCTGGTGTTGGAAGCCTGGGCTGTGTGGCATGGCCTGGGGCTGAGATTGCTCGCGCCCAAAGTGTCCCTCCCAATTTTGATCCACCACACGTGGATGTGGGGCCACCTGCATCTGTTCTGACACTGCTGCCTCCTCTCCATGCCACACCTTGCTTCTCCACCCTGTCTCCTCATCTCCACCCTCCTACCTGTCTGGATGGTTGTAGCTTCCTAAAATCTTTGGTTGTCAGACTTCCATACAGCTTAATTTTCTACCAGTTCTGGGTGTTATTTGTTTTTGAGATTTAGTCGTAATTCTTGTTGTGGTTGCACAAGGAGGCAAAGCCTATCGACCTACATCTCTATCTTGACCAGAAGTTGCCAAGCCCTTCCTTCTGACTGGCCTGCACACAGCGGGCACTTAGCTTTGCCAGCAGAGATGAGGTCTGCTTGGAGCAGAGTAAACAAGGAATTTAGGAGAGAAAGTATGCGTGATCTGGGTCAGGTATTTTGTGAGAAAAATGCTTGTGGAGCTACGTAGGAGTCTAGAAACTGGTCCAAGTACTGTTAGACGGTTGTAGAAAAATACTCCTGGTTCAAATACAGATTACCTGAGACTTTCTCTGGGCTACAGAAAAGGGTGGAGCTTTCCGGGAAGTATGGGGCAGCTGTCCGAAGCCTATCACACAGAATAAGTATAAAAAGGTACAATAGGTATAAAAAGAAATCCTTGTGGATTTGTCTATTTATCAGAGTCTGTTTCCAGAATTTATCAGGAAGAATAGTGAGAGTACCCTGTGTTAACCCAAATAATCCTAATAAGAGGTTATTATGTGTCAAATATTTTGTGTTCATTAGACACTGCACTGAATAAATGTGTGGCACACAATCTTATTTAACCTTAGGATAACCCTATATGGCATGGGTACTATTATTCCTACTTTACAGAAGAGCAGAAACTAGGGCAGAAGGAGATGGTACCTGAAAGCAAGTCTACCTAACTCCATGACTGGTGTGCTTTTTCCATAAGCACCGGGGCCCCTTTGCGGGTTTACATTTCATGAGACTGCACAGGTTTTAGCTTCCAGGAGGTAACACGCACTGGAAAATCTGCTTTCACAAAGGCCCCTGGTCCCTCGGCCAGGATTACCGTGGTCCAGACCCGGGGTCTCTCGAAAATAACTCCGGAGTTCCTGAGATGGAGGCTTTGCAGCTGCTCTGGATAAACAACTTGCCAGATGTGTGGAACGGAATGAAAATCCCTGGAATGCCGTCTCTGTCGGCGTCATCCATCACCGTGGCACAGACGGTTCCTCCCCCAAACCCCAGCCCTGTCGGTCTGCATTTGACGCTTCCAATCTGGCTGACAGGGCGAGCCCAGAGGAGACCCTCCCTGGCAGCTGGCAGGACAGCTGATGGATGGGCTCAGGCTGAGTGGCTGGGCAGAGCCGAGCCCGCTTTGAAGAGGCATTTCCGCAGGCCTGTTGGCTGCCGCGTCACCTGCTTTGGGGAGATGGGCAGAGTCTGCACTGTTTGATGGCCACCTCCTCCGTCACCCATTGTGGGCTGTGGCCTGGGCACCTTCAGCTCCAGGAAGACCCTCACGGTGCAGTATCTCTAGCAAGACCAATGGAAGAAAGACTTTGCCTGTGGCCTGGAGAAGTGTTTCCTTGGCTACATTGTTGTCAAAAGCCTGCTGGGATCTGATACATTCCATCAAAGCACAACCCCCCTGTGAAATTAAACCAGACCTGAACAGGGGTGTCTTTAAAACCTAACCTGCTCTTTGTAGAAAGACCAGCCCTGGCATTTCACCCCACTCTGCTGCCAGAGGCCGGCAAAACACCTCGAGGTGGACTCAGAAACCCAGGTGGTATGCTCCACAGTCCCTTCCAAAACCACACCACAGAAACTATTGGCAGAATCCTCATAGGGCCCAGAATTTCATGGTATAACTCCAACAGTCTCCACTCCTGGCTAGGTTGTGTTTTAGCTTGTGCTTAAATACTACCAGTGATGGGGAGGTCACTACCTCCCAAGAGTCCAGGAGTCTATACAACCTTTTGGACAACTCTGGTGATTCAGAAGTCCTTCCTATTTGCAGATCAAATCTGACCCTAGAGCCTCTAGCCTATTTAATTAAAGCTTTCTGGACACATGGAATGAACCCACTCCCTTTCCGTGACCTCTGTTCAGAAGGGGCACCGCTTACAGTAGTTGTTTGTGTTGTTCACTGAGCAATGCCAGAGCACCGTGGACTCAGAATCGCTGTAGATGTCTTTCTCAACTTCCTGGCAGATGGCAATAACATGTCATGAGGTCAAGATGCCTCTTGTTTCCCACAAAGTCCCCCTCATGGACGAGGGGTGGGGCTGCTTTTCAAAGGCTTGAAGAGAGTGGGGCCCTTGAATGTTATGCTCCTGTCTCTTCCACTGGGTGACGCCACTGTTCTGTAGCTATGTTTCTCTGACGCCCCGACCAAAGCAGCCCCTTCGACGGGGCCTGGGCACTTCGCGCTCAAGGCCAGGGAGGGGACTTGGTGTGTACCATCCTTGGAGCCCACAGGTGGGTGCTGGTGTGGCCAGTCCGGGGAGCCCTCTGAAATAGGATTCTCCAAGGAACTGGGTTTTGTGTTGCTGGATTGAGCATCCTCCTCTGCTTTGGGGAAAGACCCAGGTCCCCTCAAAACCCACCCTTGATGCTCACATAGAGTTTTGTTCACCTCCACAGACATTCCTGAGCCCATGGGGCAGGACAAAGGCCAGCCATTGATTGCTTTGCGCTGACACAAGTTTGTCTGCCCATCTCAGGCTTTGCTGCAGGAGAATACTGACAGCCACACTGAATTTGGTCATTGCCACCTCTGCTCCAAATAAGTCCAAAGGTTAGATGGGACAGCAGTCTCCACACGCCGTCTGCCCGGCTGTTGTCCTCTATGGGCAGCCAGCCCCAGTCACTACCAGGAGGGGCTGCCAGCCTCTGCCCCAATGGAGTAGTGAGTGGACTTTTCTTCCTTTGGTCTCAGAGCAGCAGAGGGGGCTTCGGACCCAGAGTCAGAGACCAAAAGTGGACGGTGTGGCCTGGAGGAGAAGCCCTTCTCAGGCTTGGCTTGGCGGTGGGCACCAGGCATAGGAGACGGGAGAGGGGGAAGGTGAGCAGGTGGAGGGTGAGTCCACGGAGACAGCCCGTGTGCAGAAGCAGGGCTCACGGGGAGTGGACACACTGAATCTCGAGGAAACAGATCAGGTGGGGGTACTGGTGGGAGCCGCCACCAGGGGTGGGTCAGCCTGGGGGCCGCCTGCTCGGCTCTGACACCATCCTCTCAGCCTACAGGAGCTGATTTCCCACCTAAGGGGGTGACACAGGGCTGGCCCGCCTGGAGCCAGTCATTGCTCAGTGATGCCCTCACTTTGTCTTGTACCTGCTGCCTCATCTCAGCCGCTAAACGGGCTGGGTGACCTGAGTCCTGTTGTGTCCCCTCTCTGGGCCTCAGTTTCATCTTCCATAAAAGGAAGGGGTTTAACTGCATCAGCGATTTTCCCCTTGAGACTGGGTGTCAGGTGTCTCCACGGGCAACTGGAAACCGTGTGGAGCGTTCAGTGTGTGCGTGGACACACAGACACCCAGGAGAGCGTCTGTCTGGGACAGTCCCCAACGGAGTCAGTGGCCCTTCTGAACCATCAGAACTCTGAGGTCATGCCAACACTCCCACATGTGGGTCCCCTTTCCTCCACCCCAGAACCAGCCTGGGGTTGGTGGGGACCCCAGGGGGATGGGCACACTCACCTGGGTCCGGGTCTAGGAGGAAAGACATCAGGGAGAACTGAAAGACAAAATGACACAGAGCAGAGTGAGGGTGAGCCCACCGAGCTGGCTGACGGGGTCTCCAGAAAGGCGGGGCTCATCACTGACGCAGTTCCCCAGAGCAGTGCGGAGCTTGGCCCGCGGCATTCCTCACAGGGGTTTTGCTGACTAAATAATAATATCGACAGTTCCTCTGAGAAGGCAGTACTTAGCAGAACAAGAAAGCTTTGCTCATTTACTAACTGGAGTATTTCCTTCCACTCAAATCCAGGGTCAGTACACGAAGATCCCTTGGGCCAAACCCAGTGGTTATGGTTTTATAAACAAAGTTTTATTGGGACCTGGCCACGCCCCTTGCTTACAGGCTGTTTATGGCTGCTTTGGTGCTGCGGTGACAGGGTACTTGTGACAGAGACAGTACAGTACCAAACAGTTCTTATCGGGCACTTTACAGACGAAGTGTGCAGAGTTCTGATTCACGAAGCCAGAGGTCTATCACCAGACACCGTGGCCAGAAAGCCGAGT
>PVKM010040047.1:0-13573 GCA_004027735.1 Carollia perspicillata | reverse complement strand
TCCTCCTGCACCATTCCCGTCTACACGTAAACATACCTTAATCCCAGCCTCTGCATTCTTTAAAAGCCTTCACTGATCTCATCATTTTCCAACAACCACCCTATTTCGTTGCTTACTTTCACATAAAACGCATCAAAAGAGTTGTCTATGGGCAACGACTCCAATTTCTCCCCTGCTCTCCTCCCCTTTCCCCACACCAACTGGAATTGTATCTGCACTTCTTTATGAAACAGCTTTTGATCCAAGTTTCCGAAAACTTACATCCTGCTCCCCCACTGGAGAATTATTCTTTTTCTCACCTTGTTCCCCTTCAGCAGCTCCTGTTCCAAAGCTGCTGAGGTACGTCGACCTCCTTTTCTTTTTGAAATACGTTCTTCTCTGCTTTCATGATACCAGACTCTCCTTGTTTGCCTTCTGTCTCTATGATGTCTCTCACTTCCTCTCGCCTCCTCTTCTGCCCAGTCTTTAACAGACAGAGTCCGAAGGCTGGATTGCCCCCAGGACGCGTTTTCTCTTTCTGCACTCTCCTAGGTAACTTCATCTAGTCCCATAGTTTTAAAGAGCATAGACATGCTGTTAACTCCTAATTGTATATCTCTGACCCCGATCACTCTATCCTGCTTCAGACTTCTTTACTCAATTTGTATGTCACCAAATCCGCTGTCTCCCTGTCTTCTCATCTCTAAGAAGGGCGCTAGTCTCTTCATCTCCACTGCATCACTTTATTCAAGCCACTGTTCTCCTTCAAAATAGCCACTTAACTTGCTTTTATACTTCAGCTATTGCCCTAAAGACAGTTAAGCTTTCTTTAACATAAGTCATTCTCTACAGAGGAATCTGTTTAAGACAACTTCTATTCCCGAAATCAAACAGTGCATGAAGCAGAAAACAAACTGCTATTTGAATTTTCAAAGCACAGGTACTGATGATTTAATAATACTTTCCTTCCTATCATCTGACTTTACTTAATGTACTAAGTTAGTCAATTTTAGTTTATTCAGTACATCACAAGAGCAAATATTAGGTTAGCCTAATGGTCAGTGTGCTATTTTGAATATTGGCTGTGTTGACCTCAGTGTTTTGACTCCCACATGTTGACTCTTTTATTTTGACCCAGTTTAAACCTGAGCATATTTTGATGGTTTCTAAATACCAACATATACATCAGACTTATACCAAAAGCAATAAATTTGAGTCAATATAGTGTTTCAGGGGGAAGGGGATAATAAATTCTATTAACTTGATTTCTTTTTTATAGCAGTGTTAAACTGTTGATAGTTTTGCCCTTTTTATTCTACTAAATTTATTTTACTCAGAATACAACATTTTCTGTGTCAGTTTTAAAATAAAGATTTGATTCATTGATTATGTTTTGTCTATGTTAAGATTCACTAACTTCATTGAATATTTTTGTGGTCATTATTTTTGCCCGCCCCAGTGTTCCCATATCAAATTTTGCTAGACAATATCATTCTTTCACCATTTTTTGGTCAATAAATTACTAACATGAGAATTTTTAGCTATTGTCAATTCTGTTGTCTATAAATGATTTCTCTAAATGCTTAATTTTTTCTAAGGTTATTTTTTGCAGTTTTTAGGGTTACTAACAATATGTGTTTTCAGTCTGTTTTTTCTTATTTCAAAAAGGAAAAAATCACTTCATATATATGTGTAATATATATGTATATCAGCATATCTTTATCATTGTTAGATATATTTTGCCATAATAATTTGTAGCCAGTCTAATTTTACTTTGGGTCAAATTGTATTTTGTGTTAAATGTCCCCAGTGTGAAAATGCCAGGGTTAGAATATTCTGCTCTAATTTTAATTGTTGCTTGCTTTTTCTATTCATCATAATATCAACGTGAGCTAGAGCTATAGCAGTTCAAAATTATTGGGAAAACATGTTTCACTCCAAAGAAAAATTCCAAAAAGCCTAGAAACATTTTGGGGCAGAACATGTAAATTTAAGGAGAAAAACAATTTTTTTTTGTTCAGGCAAACTGCGTTATATAAAGTTGACTTCTGGTTCCCTAGGAAAGACCTCTTTCCTTACCTCGGAGCTCTTACCTCCCCTGGCAATCTAAGCTGGCTGGTTCTCTCTCTCTCTCTCTCTCTCTCTCTCTCTCTCTCTCTCTCTCTCAAGCAGTGGCAGTCACTGCCTCTTGGAATGAAACATCACAATCAAATATTCCACTGTGTTAAATAGGACACATTTTGCTTTTTGGTAGCTTGGTGTAAGTGCTTGAAAGAACTGTGTATATCTTCCAGTAGCGATTCTTGAAGTGGTTTGGACTTTGCCTGACTACTCTTTAAAATTAGTCAAAACAGATAAATTTGGCTCTCTGGATTGGAGTTGATTTTATTTCCTGTTTTATTTTATTTATTGTTATTTTTGAGAATCAGGAAGGCTAAATGTTATGCACCATAGGAAGCTATCTGGTTCTGTATCTGTGTTGTGACAAACTACAACAATAATAAAATAGTTATTTATATGATACAACTATTCTAATTGCTTTAAATATGCTAATTTACTTGATCTATCCAACAGCTCTTTGAGGTTGGTTCCATTTTCCCATTTTATAGATGAGAAAACTGAGGCATAGAGGGGTTAACTAACTTGAACAAGTACAGTAAAGATCTGACACAACTGCATAATTTTCTAGTTTTAAAAAGACTTTGCATTATGTTTATAATTGAAAGCCAATTTTTGATTCCCCACCTTTGGAAACAGGGTGAACCTCTAACTTCCCATTTATATATCCTTGCTGTGCATCAACAGATAGAAAGTAAAGTTGAAGTATTTGATGAAACTGGATTCAGCCCCTCAGCGTGTTTGGTGGCTACCAAATCCAACGGGAATCCTACAGTGCTTTCTCCACAGCAGACCGAGACCACGCCCCCATTCTACTCACTCCTCTTTCCTCACATGCTTCTGAGTTTAGTTCTTTCCTTTGGCATGTGCACATTATTTCATGTAACCAATAAAACTGGTCATATTATTGTTTGTTAGGACAAGCGGCATTCAGCTGAGATTTATTAAATGCTAGGTTTTCTATGACTTGAACAGGGGAAATTACATTTCCCCCTCATTCTTGCTTTTCTCTGTCTGACAGCACTGATTTTTCTCACTAGCCTACCTGATTCCCACTCTGACCTTATACCAAAGCCTCTCTGTTGGGTGGTGCTCAGCTTCCTATTTAATCTTTGCAGGAAACCAAGATATACCTTCAAAGTTTGGTCGAATGCTCTTAGTACAGCCTGTATATAATAATCTCTGCTAGGGTTGCTCTGGTTTCTGCATCAGAAATTTTATTACTTCTGCCCCCTGTCTTTATCCTATGACACCTTCTCTGAAGTTCCCTGGTGGTTCTTCACTCTCTCCATTTGGTATCAGAGCAGTCTGGGTAGGCTGTACCCTGCAGTCTCTGGCAGTGGTAGGCATTTTTATTCGATGAGCGTGTATGCAGGACTGATCACGTGTCAGCTGTTCAGGGCTTGAAGGAACCATGGGGATCATCTTCAATCACCTCATCTTATACTTAAAGCTCAGAAGGGTTAAAGGATCTGCCCAGGTCACTCAGTTTGTTGGTATTGGGCCTGGAATAGACTGAGATCTTAGAATCGGTGTTCCATCAACATCATGCTTTGTTATACTTTTGAAGCTTTGGTCGTAGCCAGGCATTTATAATATTCTTTAATTTACCCCAAAAGTTTCAAATGTTAATAAGTATCCCTTAGCCTTTATAACCTGAGAACAAGGATGCCTTGTTCAAAATGGACCCAGATTCCTGCCTTATGTTTCCAATCAGAAATTCATGACACATGTTTGAGTACTAACAAGAATCCCCATCCATTTGCCTCTTTCTACTTCTGTGGCTACATACTTACATTTCATAACGATTTAGTTTGCCCCCACAGGGTAAGGAGGGAGCAGAACACTTTAGCACAAGGGCAAGAGGTCAGGAATATTTACTCTATACACACTGCATGAAAGAGGTCCCCATTAGGCATATATATGCACACATACTTGGCCATTTTCTCAGTAGAAAGCTGTGCTTGGACATATTCTGATCAATATGCTACCAAAGCCTGAGTCGGTTCCAGTAGTTGGAGAGATAAAGGAATTACAAATGAGTGGAATTGTTTTAAGTGAAAGAAATTCTGATAAACAAATCATTAAAGTGATATTCTTCTTTCTACAATAGTTATTTCAGATGTGGAGAGGTATATGTTAATGGTCTATGACAACCAAGAGCCCAGAAATTCTTTCCTCCTGGAACTAAAGGAAAGTCTACAATATTAATTTTAGGAGGTTGACATTCTTTGCTCGATTACCAGGCCTAACTCTAAGCCAGGGTGTGGAGCATTGAGGAATATAATTTTTCTCTTCTTTGAAGAAAGCTCTTCATTTAGTCAGAACCACCTTTAATGGAAAAAAAAACAAACTCTTCAATTTTATTTTTAAATATAGATAAATAGTATCTTGGCAGCTCAGAGCCCACTGAGAAAATGACTTGTTTACATGGGAAACTAACTGGGGCTTGAGGGTATGGCCTGGAAGCAGTAACAGGGCGACGCAGTACGAATCCAAAACCTGGTAGGTAGTTAACTCGGTTCACTTTTGTAATTTATTCTCCTGGTGAAGTTTTACTTTTCCTCTCTTTACAAACTTAGCTGACTTCCTCAGTTGCTGAGAAGGAAAACTATTTGATTTTTATATTGGTGAAACAACAGGACTACATTTAATTGGAAATGTTGAAAAAGAATGGATAAATTCTAATTTTTATTTTAAATAATTGTGTGCCAAATTATTATTATGAAATTAAAAATCAACCTCTTCTTGGAGACTGATTTAAATTGTTTTAAAAAATGAAATAATAATATCCCTTCAAAATGGAAAGTTCTCTTATGGCAGATTCTCTCTCTGACTCACTGTGATCATCTCAGTTTGATTCACTGCACTGAAAAGAACTCTTCCACACTAGCGTTTTCTTCTCTTTATTTCAGGAGCCCCTAAAAATTTTAATTATCTTTAAAACTCAGAATACAAAATTAACATTATTTAAAAATATTTCTGATTTAATACTTAACAGAATATTTGCTTTAAAACAAAGTATATAAGTATGTTAGGAAAGAGTGAATCGTTTTTGTTATCTTTTGCTGTCTTTTATTCCATAAAACTGTAAGAATAAGAGAGATGTATGCCTGAGAGAGAAATTTTTATTGGACTGTAGTTTAGTATTGTTGACAAATTTTAATGTGTATTTGACTAGTTAGTGTGTTAATGTTCCATAAAAAAAGCCTCTATGTTTTCAAATAGGTTGCGGCAGAGTGTGTAAACACCCAGAATATTCTCATATTTGCATATGCCTCAGGAAGCGGACTTCCCTTTGACAGTAATAGGCACTTCTTGGAAAATACATATTCAGGAAACCAGTGTTAGATTTTAAGCATTCAAAATACCAATTTGTTTTGAATTTGTGGGTATATTGTGTGTGTATGCATGTGTGTGTGCAAAGGGGGAACCAAAGTAGATTTTTTTATATCAAGGTACTCACTTAGTCTCTACAAACATATCTTTTAGGAAAACTGAGTTGATGCCACCTAAGTCAGAGCCCCATTAGGATCTACAGAAAGAATAATTACCCAAGTCAGTGATCCTGATTAGGACCTCGTCCTAAGTGGTCAGATGGTCTTATTAAGTGTGATACTTAGCAGAGAGCATTTCTTCATGATTGATTTCTCTGTCGAATAGTTCTAGTTAAAGCAAAATTGCTTGATAATATTGGCATTTTCCTCCAATACCCGCCTTAGAGATGTAATACCAGCCTAAGTAAATATTGACAAAAAATTGTGAGTTATTTGTTAAACTGTTATAAACCTAGCTAAATGATCTTTTGCAAAATTACAAACCAATGTATTCTTTAAGCATAAGAAATATAATGTAGGAATGCACTGCCAAAACTTGGCTTTTTATATAATGCACCCAAACTTAGTCTTAAATATACAAAATATAGCATTATATTTATGTTGCTGACAGTAATTTAAATATACCAGATATGACCTGCATGCTTGTCAAACTTCTGTAATTCATACCAGTTTCCCTTATACTTTGCATATTAACTACATCTTGATTTACATCATTTCAAGCGTTATTTTCTAAAGTATCTGCTGGAGAAACTTGACTGCTTAAATTCTTATTTGTTTTCTGTTCTACTTTTTGTTGGTTGCTAGGTACTTGAACTATGAATCAGTTACAGTTCCTAATATGAAATATAGTAGCTTATGGAGTAATAATATTTCCTAAGAAATAGGACAGAATTTTTTTAAGTGACATTGAAGAAGCACAGGACTGAGAAAGATTAGTGCAAAAGCCATATTAAATTTTTTGGCAAGTTGTTTTTCCAAACTTGTGCAGGTCTGTCATGGGTTTTCTGGAAGCAATGTGGGACATATTAATAATTGAATCATACTTATTGGCTCTACCGATGAGATTTGAGAACAAGGTTAAATTCAAATTGGTAAGAAATTTAAAACTAGCCGACCTGAACAAATCTTTAACTGGGACCATATTTACCTATATTTCTCTGGTGTGATTCACTCTTTCCTTGACCCCCTGAATTTCTCCATCCTAACTGTTCCTTTCTTCACATGCTAGGCCCAGTTTCTACCCATCTTCCAAAGTCTAGCTCCAAGGCCATCTTTTTAATTTGAAGGTTTTCATGGTTTGTTCAGCTGAATGTGAACTTGTCTTCTCACATTTCCCACTGACTTTGTTATGCTTCCCCCAAGCATCCTTGAGTTCTGTCTGTTACAGTATTTGTGCATTCCCATTCCTACAATGCGATTTCCATCACAACAGGAGCTGTTTCTTATTCATCTTTGTGTTCTTGCTGGTGTCTCACAGTGTAAGTGCTCAGTGAAATGTAATCAGTTCTATTCAATACTCTGAAAACTGTTTGGAGGTTAAAGTTAACTTAAAGAGAAGTCTTTGGTCAGGGCATGTATTTTAAGGGCTCTCTGTCAGTGAACAGTATCACAGGTTGCCTGGAACTCAGAGGAGTTCCAGAGCTTTTGGAGATGAGATATGTGAATGCACTTTTGGTCATTTTAGAGGCTGGAAAGGCACCAGAGGCTGAAGCCAAGGCAGGAAGAGGTAAGGCTGATCCTTTACTTTCCCTCAGTTCTCACTAGCAAAATAAAAGAAGTGAGCGGCAGCGGCACGGGTTAAAAGTGAGCTGGTGAGAAGAGGGAAGGAAAAGGGAACATTTTTTATTGAGAACCTGTGATGTATCAAATATTTCACATATGTTATTTAACATAATGTATTCTCACATTTATGGAAATATTTCATGAATTTTGTAAATGATTTTATATTATGATCTCATTTGATTTTCTAGCTCTCAAATAGTGTATGGATTATATCCTGTCTTTAACAAAACTAAGAAAAAAGAAGGTAAAATAATTTGTTCAAGGTTGGGTATTGAATTAATAAGTAGGAGTCAAATACAAGTTTTCTATTCCTTGTTTAGCTCCCTTTCTACAACATATTTATATGTTACAAACCCAACAATATCACATCAAATGTAATATTCAGCATCCAGAACAAATAATGCCCCTATCTATTACAAAGTCATAGCATGTAATTCTGTAACATAACAATATCACACTCGAGCACACCATATGACATTTTAGGTGAAACGTTCAAATTAAAACTGTACATTATTATTTATTACTCTACCAACCACACTCTAGCAGGCATTACTCCTGCTGGACCCTGTATTATTTTATCATATCTGTAACATATTATTACATTCTATGTACATTCATATACATATTAATGTACATTTTATAGACATTAATAATATTGGGTTGGCCAAAAAGTTCATTTGGCTTTTTCCTCACCACAGTTCTAGTAGCCTTAGTTGTCTTTAGCTTCATTTGAGACAATTTTGTTACATTGTATTGTGACAGCTGTCATATCAGCGTGCATTAAAAAACATCAAAATTGGTGAAATTTTGGGTAGGCATTTTAATATTGAAGATGGAAGGAAATAAGCAACATTTTTGGCATATTATGCTTTTTTACTTCAAGAAAGGTAAAAACAAAACTGAAACACATGCAAAAAATTTGTGCAGTGTATGGAGAAGGTGCTATGACTGATCGAACATGTCAAAAGTAGTTTGGGAAGTTCCTTGGTACTATTGACATTTTGGTCAAATAATTCTTTGCTGTGGGCTGTTTTATGCATTTGAAGATGTTTAGCAGCACCTCTGGCCTTTACCCACTAGAAGCCAATAGCATAGAGGAGATAGCCAACATACTCAAAATATCAATAAAGTTATTGGTGAAAATGAAAAATGTGTCTTTTATTTTACAGAAGAAACCTAAGCAGACTTCTTGGCCAACTAAATGGACTGTAATAATACATTCCATTATTGTCAGGAACTTTTTATTTCTTCATGTGCATTAACACTTTTTCTATTTTGTTGTGAAACTTTAATGAATTAAAATTTGAGTGGAAAAATTGTGTTCATTAAACACAGAATACCGTGATATGAAAGTTTTGATGAAATGTATATTGCTAAATAAATAGGCCCATCTTACTAACCTCTCGTTTGTGGTTCTGATCACAGAGTGGGGAAATATGGACATCAAGAAATGCACATAAATTTCAGGAGGAATGGAGAAATGTTTGTCAGTCTTCTGTTGATTTAATGTTGGCCTAAATGGAAGTGGGTTCTCCTTGGATTGGTGTCTTTGGGACATAGAAAAGATACCCAAAACTTCTTTTTACTTGAGAACGTGGGGCTGCCTGATAGATCTGAGTCAAAAATAAAGGTCTCAGAAATTCTGGAGAGTTTCTGAAGAAATGAGAAAACCTAAAAGGCTTTAGTTAAGAGTTCAAGAGTTAGTTTGACCACTGGCTGATCATTGGATTTTGTAAGCTCTTCTAGCTACCTTCATTCAGGCATCCCACCAATCATGAAGCCTTGGGAATAATTGGTCGGCCTGTAACCTGAGTTATCTTCAGAATGCCTGTAGCGCTTGCCTGTGCACATCTGTGCTGGCCTTACCTTTCTGTAAAGCTTTTCCAGAGGATGCCTTCTCCTTGTGTCCTCACATAACACACAGAGCTAGCTCTGGACTCTTTTCTCCTCTTATAAGGGCCCTCATACCATCATGGGGGTCCCACCCTCATGACCTCATCTAAACCTAATTAGCTCCAAAGACTCTACCTACAAATACCATCACATTGAGAGTTAGGACTTCAACATATTAATTTGGGGAGGACATAAATACTCAGTTCATAATAATATACATTATTATTTTTTAAGATTTTATTTATTTATCTTTAGAGGGGAAGGGAAGGAGAGAGGGAGAGAAATATCAATGTGTGGTTGCCTCTCATGAGTCCCCTGCTGGGAACTGGCCTGCAACCCAGGCATGTGCCCTGACTGGGAATCAAACCTCAGTTGTTTGGTTCACAGGCCTGCGCTCAATCCACTGAACCACACCAGCCAGGGCTGCACATTATTTTATCTGTGCTTTCTCATCCCCCTGACTGCTGTGTCTATTTGTCTTGTTTTTCTTACCTGATTTTGGATTGGCTAGTTATTCTTATTCCATTTTCCTTACTATAATTTTTGAAATAATATATGCTGACCTATTCTTTTAAAATCACAGCATGCATACTTATAAAAGTTTAAAATTCACTAATATTTCACCATTTCCTACATGAATACAAAAAACCTACACTGCTTCAACTCTTGGATTATAATCTGTTACTGTCATAATTTTCTCTGGTTTTATTTAACCCCACACGACTTTACCACGACTTTACTACTGTTGCTTTATACAGCTGCTGATCCTGATCATTCCCTTCCTCTCTTTCTTCTTTCCGTATTTGTTCTTTCATCAAAGACCTTCCATCTGGCTCACTTTTCTTTTCTCAGGAACATATACTTACTTCATATATTTTAATGAGACCCTGTCAGTGACAGATTCTCTTTTTTTGTTTTGTTTGCCTAAAACTGTCTCAATTTCACCTCTTTTTCTTGAACATACTGTCACTGAATGTAGAATTTTACATTGGCTGTGTTTTTCTTTCATTGCCTCTCTCCCTCATCTTGATTCTTTCTCTCTGCAAATCTGATTTGCTACATTAAAACTTCTCACTCTATACTAGTATGCTACTATTATTTAATATTTTTCACTCTTAGTTTATCTGTGCTGCATTCTGAGTAGTTTATATTGATTTGCTTTCCAGTTTGCCAGCTGTCTCTTTAGCTGTGTCTAATACAACATCGTACTTACTAAGTTGCATGTTTCATTTATTGTGTTTTTCACTTCCAGATGAAATTTTCTTTATTTTTGAAGTTTCTAGGTAATTTTTAATAATTCTTCACATCTATTTTTAAGCTTTTATTTTTGAAAAACAGTAAGCATAGTTGCATAGTTGTTTTATAATCTGAGACTAATAATTTAAATATCTGAAGACTTTGAGAGTCTATTTTTGTCCATTGGTTATCTAATTTTTTATACTGTCTTGTTTCCTTATGTAATTTGTTATTTGTAAGCTACACATTTTGGGGAGGAAAGTTATGTTTGATTATTTTTATAATATAGATCATTTCAACGGGAGTCTGTTGTTTATCTGTCACTTTCCCAAGAGCACCTGTGGATCGACTCCACTTCAGATTGCTTGTCATACACTGAAAATTCAAATGAAGGTGTTTTCTTCCATCTTTCTGCTCAGTGTGAAGGTGGCTTTCTTCAGGGTAAAGTGGGTTGCACTCTGAGGTATAGCCCTTTGCAGTTTCAACTTTACGTAGGGAGGCTTCCTAGTTTACTTCTGAGCAGCCTCTGGGCTGGGTCCTCTGTCCCCCTTGCTCCTTGATAATACTAAATTGGTAAATTTGCACCTTCAGGAGTATCTTCTTCTCTGAGTTCTTACTTTCAGTTAGAGTTTGACCTGGCATTTTTTGGGCTGGTTTGTCAAATATTCAGTGATTTTAAGAAGATGTTCTTTAAGCTAGGTATCCAGAATTTTTAGTTGTTTTTGGAGAGAGAGAGAGGGAGATATGAACCTCTCACATTTTTGGAACTGGAATTAACAGGTAGACTTTTACTTATAGATTTGTCTTCCCAGTTTTATGTTATTACCATTATGGAAGACTATGAGGCAAACCCTTGTCTTGAGTGCTAGATTTTCCTTCCTAGTCTTTCATTCACTCCTTTATATCTATGCAGAATATAAAATAAATAAACCCAAAGGATTTTTTTTACAGTGAATTTACCATGTTCCCTCTCTTTGTGAGAAAGCCATTTTGTAGAAGAAAAAATTTATCAGCATTTCTCCCTCACATAGAATTTACAAGTTATTTTATCCTTGACTTGATCCAAGGAGGCAGGACTCCTGGAGGAGCTGAGGTAAAACTTCAGGCATCCATTCCGAGAGATTATCTTGTTCTGTAACAGGAGCCCACTCATTCCCCACCTCCCACCCCCAGCCCTAAAAAAGAAGAAAGCATCTCATTTTCTCTCTCTCCAAACTGACACAACTGTTTAGGGTGGGTCATGCCGTACGTCGTGTATCCCTGCTGTCTGTTACTCTCCCATTTTTCACTCGCAGTGACTAGTCTGAAGCACTGGTGAAAGGCCGTCCCTGTAATGTAGGTTCCAATAGTGCGCTGCGCCTGCAGATTTTATTTGTTCCATCACGATGCCTTTGGGTAAAAATTATGTACTAAAATTGTTTTCTCTTCTGCACTTCGGACCCATGAGTAGAGATTTTTTCCCAGTGATTACTACCATTTATCTTCTTGAGTTGTGGCAAAAGTCAGAGTTGATAAGCAGTTTAATTTTGTTCTCATTAATAACTGGTGGGCAGATACGAGGAAGGAGGAGAGATGTTATCACCTGCTACCAAACTATTTTATGCACTTGTGATAAATTGACACATTCCTGGTATTTTTCTTCAGTAGTATTTATCCTTAAGTTCAATAGAAAGTCTTTTACTCAAGTATAACTTTAAAAACAATTTGTTCCTTGTTTACAAAAGTTAATTTCTGTATTTATGTAATGGTCATTTTCAAAACTATCATTCTCCCCAACCTTTATTCATTTACTGTGCTAGTGCCTGAAACCTGCAGATGGAAAAGCAAGATGAGTCACTTTTTTATATTTAGGGTGTGTAAATATGCTCTTCATTTTCTATGTCTGGTTGTGAAATTGTACTTATATTTTTTAGGGGGTGAGGGAATACGGAGTAGCATGACTATGAAATATGTGATCTATGAAACTGGAAAAAACAAGGAGTCTCTTCAATGTGGTTAGAGTATGTCACGGGTCTTTTACAATAAAGTGTTAGAAAACCCACACCGATAACCTTCAAACTCAATTCGTGTCCTCTTTTGCTTCCAGACTCTGTTTTTGAATCAATATTGATTCAGAATGTTATTTATTCTGAGCACATGTGATTACCTAATAATTCGTGGCTGTTCTAAAGCACAAATTCACTGCTTTGTCACAGTAGTAAAGAAAAACCATCTTTTTAGAAGTGAATCTCCAATGCCCCGTAAACATGCATCTTTCAACATTGCCTATAAAATCAGTCTGTTAAGAAGCACCCTGAGTGCTTTCTCTAGTTTTCTTTCATCTGTTCAGAAGTTGACGTTGCTTCTTTCAGATTACTACTTCTAAGGTTGACATTCTAACTAAATGTTAATGATTTGTGTTTATATAGGGTGAATTATTTCAAACAATGATGCAGACTATTTTTTTTAACTTGGAAAAGAAGATTTTATTGTGAGGTGTCTCATAAGAGATTTATGATGCAAACTATTTAGAAACCAACACTATGATTAGAAAAAAAAATTGTTCTTAAAGCAGGAGATTTGACATTCTTGATGTAACAGAGTGATTTATCATCCCATATGTTTAGAAGTTACTCTAACGGGAAGAAAAACAACCACCGTAAGGTCATGATACCACTTTATTGTTTGATTTCAATCAGTGCTGAGTCTCATTTGCATTTTCATTAATCTCGTCATGTCCAATGTGAGGTCATGTTTCTGACAAAGATGAGTTCTGGAATGCACATCATTTTCTGCTCAAGGAATTGCTGCCATTAAGTGATGAAGCGTGGCACCATGCCCTTCCTGGCACCCCCACTGAATGAATGTGTACCTCTGAGATGCTTCTGGAAGTGCCTCATCCTTTCTACAGCTTCAGTCAGGCACCTACCATCTCATGTCTGGAAAACAACAATTTTGTTCTTGGTTCTTTGCATTTAACTCTTCTATTTCCTCTGTAACAAGTGGAAACATAGACTCATGAAAATTGTGGTACTTCCACAGAAGACCCAAGGGGCTTTGTAAATCCTACTCTACCTCCCAATAATGTACGTCTTCTCCTAACTGCCCTCATACCTCCTGCCCCAGGCATAGCCTTTGCTGTGGCTAACCATGTGCTTTTGTCCAGCTTTCTCATATGGCACATTCTTTCCTTGCAGCATTTTCAAAATTTCACTCCTTCAAAAAGTTATTCCAGACAATCTTCAAAA
>PVKM010040046.1:0-13570 GCA_004027735.1 Carollia perspicillata | reverse complement strand
GAGCTACGGGAGCAGAGGCGAAGGGAGTCAATTCAGCCTGCAGAAATCAGGACGGGCTTCTCAGCACCCGAGAGCCACCTGGGCAAAGAGGGATAAAGGAGGGGGGCTTGGCGAGAAGCACGTGTGTGCGCATGTGTGTGCATGTGCAACTCGGGACCGCTGGAGTGAAACCAATGAACGCTGCAGAGCAAGTTGGACTAAAACATCACCGCCCAGCCCTGCGGGCCCCCGTCCGGCAGCCCTGACCCCACAGTTCTGTCAGGGCCGTCTCTGGAGGTTCGCAGGAAGAGAAGGGGGAGCGGGGCTTCTTTCTCCCCTTCCTGGACGGAGAAAAGATTTAGTAGTGAGGTGTCTTGGAAGGTCCGAACACGTGCCCAAATCAAGGAAACAGCGGATAAAACAAGTAGAGCGTTTCAAATCCCTACTGCCTCGGGAGCTTTCAAGTTTCTAAGGTGAACAAACCCTTACGGTCTTTAAGAGTGACATTTAGAAATATCTTCTCAGGTGTATGTGGAGAGTAAATTTCATTAACTCCTAACACATGTCTACCTCAAACCGTTGGTCTTTCACTACAATGTGGGTCGTTGCAGGTTCAGGAGACCTAAATATCACCTGGTCCAAGTTCTCCGTTTCTCTGCAACTCGCGAACCAGAGTGGGTGGCAAAACATTTTGGTCGACGGAGTTTTCTTTGTGACATGCATGGGTTACCGGGTTTTGACAAAATAAAAGAAAATACTCAACCCCAAACCTTACTGCCTTCAACACACCATCTGCCCGAACCGTACCAAGTTCAAGGCAGTGCGGGTAAAATAAAGGCAGAGAAAACCTACTAGGATGCTAGCTCTGTAGTGTTCCGGATTTGAGTCCTTTCTTCACAGCGGTCTCCCAGGGATTTAGAACCCTGCAAGTGCCCTGTAAATATAAACACTGGTTGCATACATTCACACACACACACACACACACACAATCTCTATTCTAGGGAAGCGGACCATTGGCTCATAAGTAAACACCTTCCTGTTGAGGTTTGGGGAACATCTGAAGCCACCACAGTGAACAGCAATCAGCACTCTGTCACTGAAGCAAAGTTTGTGTGCCCGGCACTCCAAAAGGGCGAAACTCAAAACATCAGGATTTGGAGTATAGAAAGGTTTATTGGCTGAGAAGGTGCCAACTGAGAAGATGGGTGACATAATGGAGCCTCAGATCCGTCTTGCTCGCTGGGCTAGATTTAGGGTTTTAAGGGGTGGGGGACAGGTATACAGAAGTGCTGGCAGGGCAAGTTTCCTTGGGAGGACCTTGGGACTTGGCTATTTGTGGTCAAGGGGCGTCCGCACCAGCAGCGTGCTGGTGCTCGTGTTCTGGTTCAGTCCCAGTCCTTCGGGCCTGGGGGTGGGGCGAGACTTTGGTTCCAGCTGGGACCAGCTGGAGGTCAAAGTTCCCTCCTCTTGTGCTTTCACTGAATGGCCCGTCGTAGCTGAAAAGTGATTCAGTGTCTCCTCAGGTGGGATACGACAGGAGTCCCCAACTTTTTTGGCAGCACCACAGACAGGTTTCGTGGAAGACAATTTTTCCATGGACCAGGGGTGGGGGGATGTTTTCAGGATGGTTCAAGTGCATTACATTCAAGCTCCCTTGCCGTCCAGCCAGGTTCCAACAGGCCCAGACTGGTCCTCAGCCCGGAGGTTGGGGACCCCTGGGATAGGATCGCTTTGAGCTGGTTCTATGGTTACAACGCTAGTATGTCCTTGTGTGACTGGCGGAGAAGAGATTCTGCACGTGGCACAGGGCACGTGTTTCCTACACAAACATCCCCACGGCGAGGGAAAATCAACAGAATATGAGCCGGGACCCACCTGTCTGAAGAGTACTTTCTGGTACTCGCAGACTGAAGTGAAAAAGTCCAAGGTCTTTTCCCTTTGTCAGAGATTGGGATACAACTCCTCTCAAGAGCCAGGACATCAAATGCTTGAGGTTTTCATTGGGCTAAGATGAAAAACTGCATGTCGTCAGTCAGCCAGAGTTTCTCGCCTCCTCCTTCCCTCTGGTGTGAAACAGGCTTCTTGGGTGAGTGGTCCTTCTTTCTTCTAGGTGGGCCTTCTGAGTCCTGTGGGCACTGACTCACCTGTGCATCCCAGTGCACATGCGGACACACACCGGTGTCTCAGCTATCACGGACAGTGTCGGCCTCTAGGGACTAGAAATGTACCAAAGATAATGCGTTCGCAGAGCCACTCCCTCCTGTAAAAGCTAACCTAGTCCATTTTAATAATATCCATCGATATGGCCACTTAATCACGTAAACCTTCCACTTCATGTGTAAGAGTCACCAGATGTTAAGTTAATAGTTGACACACACTCGGGAGCTCTATAATATTTTTAAACTTTTGATTGAAGAAGAATCTGAGAGACGTGGCTGGATTCTCAGCAAACGCATGAACTAGAAAGATAAGCTGTTTCCCGAGCTCTCAAGACTTTTTGGCATTATTTTCCTGCTCAATCGCATATTTCTGTCCTTCAGAGAAGTCTTGAAGAGACCTGATTCCCCTCTGTCCTGTTGTGTCGGTGGGAACGCATTTGCCATTGAAAATGAGGCTGCAGAGGGCGGGAGGAGTGGATGCGCTGAAGTTACACAGAGTGAGGTGAGAGGCTTTGTGACTGGTCCGTGCACTTGTGCTAATGAGGCCAAGGTCATGGGTGCGACCCCTGAAAAGGCAGTTATTTCGGTCAATTCCCTGCTGGAGGACTGCACCCTAAACTACCACGGATTTGCCAGAGGTCCAAAGATGAGAGGGTGGTTGGGAATGTGGGTGGGAGAGGTGATGGTGATGTACAGAGACTGAAAACGCAAGGCGCTTGAGAGGGGAGAGGGACCTCTGGTCCCAGAACAGGCCACTCTCCAGGGATAAGAGGCCAGGGGCAGAGTGGCTTCCCTTCTAGGAACTACTACAGAAAGCCACAGAGCCGCCAGGCTGACCAGAGGAAGGCTCCAAGCCTGAACCTGGTCAGGTACAACCAAGGTGCCCAGGTCCAGGTCTGCCCAGTTCCCTGGTGATGACTGGCACATACACTCACATTCGGAGACATGCAGGCAAGCCCAGTGCACAGCTATCTGTGAAAGGGGCAGGAAATGGCAATAAGGAATCAGCAAACAGGAGAAATTTTTTTCAATCACATTGGCCTTGCACAGACCAGGTGAAAGCATGCCTTGAACTAAAAATTATGAACACCTCACTCACTCTACACCTGAGGTCCACAAAAAAGGTGAGTGTGTGTGTGTGTGTGCGTGCGTGTGTGTGTGTGCACGTGCGCATGCGTGCACGGTAGGGGGAGTGACTTTTCAGTTATTAATGACTCCAGGAATATAAATATTTATCATTACTGATTGCCTTTTTGGGAAGCAGAAATAAAGTGGTATGAAATCGTGATGATTTCATATTTTATTCATATTGCAAGGAAAAGAAAGGGGAGATTAACCTAAGGCAAAAGAGGTAAGCTTCAAACACCGAAGTAAATAGAAACTATTTTTGCGATTCTCTGTTTGAGTTCTAAAACAGACAACTTTGCTGCCCCAGGTTCTCCTCAGCTCTGAGCTCTCCTGAAACCCAGTCGCTGCCAAACTATAGCCCTGAACCCCAGACCTTTCCAAAGAAATTTAAGACATTTCTTAGCATTTTTAAAGAACCTCCCAAGAGATAGTGTGCAATCTGCTCTTCCCACAGCAACACCAGCCAGGGAGCTCCTAGAATGGCTGCATCATAAATCTATTTCCTAACCTCGCTGATTAACTTTGCACAGAGCGAGGTTTCGGAAAGTGGCTACATTTAAGAAAAAGAAAAGGGTCCCACTCTGCCGCTGCCCTGCCACAGAGCACAGAAACAAACTCAGCATGTAGGTGTGAAAACTAAGGTGACAGACACAGCAGGACCACGGCTTAGTGTGCTTGTTGCGTTTTATTACGTAATAATCAGCACATGCAAAAGAATCTATGTAGCTCTTAGGCAAATTCCAAAGCATTGTAATAAAAACACCTCTCGACTCAAAACAGCATCAGAGATAAGACATCTCGTAGGTCCAAGACCGATGAACCAATTTATTTGTTAAACTTTTAAAAATAATGCCTTAGTTTGTTGAATTATCTATTGAGGGAGGGGGAAGCAAAAGAAAGGAAGTGATAACGACTGCATTTCATTCAAGGAGAAACTGCAGGGGGATTAAGTCCGGGTGACCCGGTGTGAAATGCACAGGAGATTCAGGCCGAGGGGGGCAGAGGGAGGCAGCTCACACTCAGAGTGGGAAGACCGGGCTCCATCCACCAATGCTCCTAGAGGGAGCATGAGACGGCTCCTTAGAAGGCGCGTAACAATACAAGACCAGTGAGATTCAACGACACAACTTCAGCTGCCCAACACTCAGTTTCTTCCTGCATAAAACGAGGCAAGGCCCTCCCTCTCCCAGCCATCCTTGAGAGAATCAAAATAAGAACGGGTCTGGAAATACTTTAGGAGCTGCAAAGAGCACCGTGATTTAAAGCAATGTCACTGTACATGGATCTTCAGATTTTTTTGACTGTGAGGATTCTGTGAGATTGCTTTGGGGAGAGAAAGGCGTGAGACGGTGGTTTTAACCCACCAGGGTTTGAATTTCGCTTCAAGATACCCTGCTGTTGCTCTGTCTCTTTCATCTCAGTTCGTTTCCAAATGGGCAGCATGGCCACTGAGCCCCCCTGTGAGCTATAACAGAAACGATGTTTCCTGCACGGGAAATCTCTGCTGTAACGGCGCTTGGCACTCTGAAGTCTTAGAGGAGACAGCGGAGAGGAGCCTGGGTATCTCCGCTATGGAGAAAAGTCTGTTTTCCTCCATGCCTCTTTTCAAATATTTGTTTAATGTCACAGTCAAAGAGTGTTCAAGTGCCTAGGCACTTGGAAGCTAGAAAAGGCTCTTTTATTTAAAAAAAAAAAAGTTTTACCTGTATAGGTTTATGACATCATTCCTATTAGGTTTTGAAAAATACTGAAAACTGACCCCGGACACCCATCATTTTTCCAGGGGGAACCCCAGGAGGACAGCTGCTGCTTTTAGCCCTGGGTCAATGTGCCACCTGAACGAAGGCTCCACCGGCCAGCCATTTCCCGTGCATCCTCCCCAGTACCCCCCCACCCCAACCCCACCAGCCTAACGAAGTCCCTGGCATTCCAATATTTTATCACACTAGTTAACATTTAGCCAGCAGAGCTCATCCAACCGGTACGAGCCAGACACCAGGCCAACTGTGACGGTTTACTGTGGGTTAGGGCCGTGCTGAGCACTGGACTTCCACTATCTCAGGGCTGGCTCAGCAGGCGGGCGTTCACCTGCAGGTCGTACAGATGGAGGAACCGGCGAGTTCAGAGAGGTTAACTAATTTGCTAAAAGCCAAACCAAGCCACTAGGAAGGGATGAAGCCAGGGTTCGAACCCAAGTCCCTTCTTTGCAGCCTCTAGATAAAAGAAAAACTTGAAATAGCGAAATGTTGAAAGTGACAACACAGTATCTCACCGGACACACAGATGGCTGGATTTTGTATTCGTTAATGGTAAATTTTTAGAGATCTGATGTCTGTGTTTTTTGTTCGATTTTTCAATCGTGCTATGTTTAGAGAAATACACGTGAAAAGAAGCAGGGGATTCTCTATTAGAGCCAGTGTCCAATTTTCACCCAGAAAGCAAGATAATCTGAGGACACGGGGAGCCATTTCTCCCCTTTGAGACTCTCTGGGAACCAGCAGAACCACAGCAGCCCTGGGGGCGACGCCCCTTCTGATGGGCGGAGCCACTGAGAGGGCTCCCGCGGTTGGGTCAAACAGTGGGGAAGGGGAGATGAATTCCGACACCAAACCAATCTGGGGGAACTTACGTCTTTATAACTGCTGAAATAAGGCATCTCGTCAGAATGTGTTAACCATGTAAACATTTTAAGGTAAAGCCACCACTCTGAGTGAGCTGGACGGAATATAAACTCCTTGAAACTGGGCTCCAACAACTCTACTCCAAGGAAGCTAAGCGGGCCTTCCTACGTTCCCTCCACACTCCGAACAAACTGACAAACAGATCATATTCTTGCCCTGACTGGTGTGGCTCCGTGGACTGAGCACCAACCTACAAACCAAAGGGTCGCTGGTTGGATTCCCCGTCTAGGGCACATGCCTGGGTTGTCCGCCATGAGGTCCCCAGTAGGGGGCGTGTGCAAGGCAACCACATGTTGATGCTTCTCTCCCTCTCTTTCTCCCTCCCTTCCTCTCTCTAAAAGTAAATAAATAAAATCTAAAAAAAGAGAGACAATATTCTTGCCCTGAACTGCCCCATGAGCCAAAGAATAAAAAGATCAAGAGGGGAGCTTCTGCCCCCCCTGAGGAGCTGCTCACGGAACGAATATTCAGATGAACACTCCATTACAGCGAAGTTTCCCTTCTGAGACAGACAACGCCAAGTGTTAAAATGTGTCAAATACTAAGTCTGAACTATGACGTAAAAAAGCCTGCATAAAAAGTCGGCCTACGGCCAAAAACATGTGTTTGGGCCTGAGTGTGTACGTACACAAAATGTGTCTTCGAGGTCAGATAAGGAGAGCTCCCAGTCCGAGGACACATTTTTAGAAGCTGCCTTCCAGCTGCTGAGACAAGACACACATCTTCCCAAGTGTCACCTACCAAATCGGAGGAAATGTGATACAAATTTAAAACTCTCAGAAACAAACCTTTGTCTGAATTGTCCTGACAGTAACAACTCTATTCCATGGTAACCTAAGAAACTTCCCATTTTTTTCAACCATAAAACATCATTATTCCTGAAGAAATCACTTATTTTCCTTCAAAGTAAGTTAAACCCTCATTCAGTTAATACGACAGGGAAAAGGGCGGCTCTAGTGGCTCATTTATCTGAGTGATATTGTTGACATTGAACTTCTGGCACAAGAAAGGGTAAGGAGTGGTTTTCGGGGGAGCGGGAAGGAGTGGATCGTGCCCCGGAGGCCTCAGTATTTGAGAATTCTGCTCCTACCCCTCGGAGGCATCGTGAAGACATAACACACACTCCTCTAGGACAGGCGGACAGACTGGTTTGTCCCCAGTCGCACGGGAACAGTTGACAGAGGAAATGGTGTTAAATCTACGAGAAGGATCTAATCACTCACTCCAAACTAATCAGACTTAACAGAACTCATAGAGTGGATTACGAAGGTATTCCTAATGTCATCGGTGTCACCGTATCATGATTTCTTGAGTGTTATTTTAGTTGACTTCAAATGAGAGGACGTGACCTGTGGGTGTTGACAGTTCACCTAAGGCGACGGAGCAGGTGGGGGAGGTGCCTGGAACCACCCTAAGGCATGTGGCAGCCCGGGTGACACTGACAGGTGTCATTCAGAAAATGGGGGTGGGGGAAGCAAGCTTTGTCAAAGTTGCAACTGAATGTCCACGACTGTTCTAAAGGTTGGGGGTGTGTGGAGTAGATACAGTTAGGAGACTCACGAATAAAGAAAAACATCTCTCAGCTCTGCCTCTCCCTTCTGAACCCAGAGGGATTTGATCTTGAATTCATTTGAGGAGTGGACTGGTAACTACCAGCTGAGTACCTACTATGTGCCTGGCACCCCAGTCTCCTCTCACACCGCGGGCCACCAGGATCCCTGATGAAGGCAAGGGAGGTACCTTCCGTGGTAGATGACCATGATTTGCTCCTGCCACTCCAGACACCCACACTGCTTCAGACTCTGAGCCACAGCAAGGCTCAGAAGATCAAGGGGACCCATCACAGCAGCCTTTTTAACTTTGGGAAAACCCAGTGCTCACTTCACTCAAACGTTGCAAAGTGGTACCATGACCCTTTAGCTCTTGGCTCACCAATTCAAAGAGACACATCACATACAGCCCTTAAGCTGCCCACGGCATGATTCTGCGTCTAGTTCTTTCCAGGTTCCCCCAAGCGGAAGACAGCTCTGGTAGGGAGTCTGGCCAAGATTATTATAGTATTTAGCTTTTGTCCCTTCTTTTACTATGTCTTAATGTGGAATAAGGTGCACGGGTCTCAGAGATTGAGTACTTCAGTAAATGCTGGACTTGAGACTTGAACTCGAAGGGGCCCTGCAGTAACTCAGGTTTGCTTAATCTCTCCCAAGAATCTCCATGTCAAAGATGAAGAGCCCCAGCTGGTGTGGCTCAGTGGATTGAGTACTGGTCTGCGCAATGAAAGGTCGCCTGTTCGATTCCCAGTCAGGGCACATGCCTGGGTTGCAGCCAGACCCCCAGTTGGGGGCACACACACAAGAGGCAACTGATAGATGTGTCTCTCTCTCACACATTGATGTTTCTCTACCTCCTTTTCCCATTCTCTAAAAGTAAATAAATAAAATCTTTTTTTAAAAAAAAGATGAAGAAACTGAGGTTCAAAGAAAGGACAGCTGGGCCCATTTGTCAAGGAGCAGTGGAAGGCCAGGCACAGACTCGACTCCTACGCCACTTCCTGCCTCGCTCATTTTCCTGAGCACCCAACCAGGGAGGGAATGGGCAGAACTGAAGAGAACAGATTTCATTCCCTTAAGTATAGGTGTGACAGCGTCTACGCACAGCCACACTTCCTCTCTGGGCAGTAGTTTCCTCACCTCTAAAATGGTGAGAGAAGGTGTTGTATGGGTGATTTCTAAGGTGCCTTTCTGGCCTGAAACTCTCATAAGGCTTGAGGATATAATGATGTGCTGGTGTATGCGAATGTGTGTGCATATGACATCATGCTGCAATTAAATGCCATTTTCAATCACATGTTTTGCCTAATCCCCCCAGTGACCATGTCTTCTTCCTAGTCCACAACCAGGGCTAGATGTGTCCCATAAGTGCAGTCCCTCGGAATCCCAGGGGTGTGATCGGTGCCCCTCTAGCTTCTCCCCAAACACCAAGTGCAGAGATTGAGAAGGAAGAGGGGTCACGTACTTTACATGAAATCGTGTCATTAAGTTCCGCGGAGGAAATGGCAAGTCTGCGGTAGGGCTGGGCTGTGGGGAACAGAACACACCGCAAGAAGCACAAGTCAAAGGTGACTGACTATGGCTGCCCGGACCTGGGGCCCCGCTGGCAGTGCACCTAGAGGGCAGCGCATGACCAAACGTGGAACAAGGCTGGCTCCGAGCCCACGTTTGAGGGCAGTACCCTGCCCTCCCGGCTTGGCACATCCCACGGAAACAACTCTGAAAACGTGTGATGAAGGGCGTGCGGCGCCAACGTGGCCCCGGCTTCCCACTGCACGTGCTCCGGCCCACAGTGGGACTAACACGCCGCGCCCGCCGCTGGGGCCACCACCCGAGCGGCCGGCGCTAGGACCCCGCGCGCCGCGCGCACTTCCTCCCGCCGCGGTCCGAGCGGCCGCGCGGCGCCCCCCGCTCCCGCCCGCCCCCCGCCTACCTGGCGAAGCAGTGCTCGCAGTGGTTGCCCCGCTCGTTGACCGTGAGCACGAAGGCGTAGGCCGGGCAGGAGAAGAGCAAGTCGCCCACCTGGAAGGGCCGCAGGGCCCGCAGCCCCCGGCCCTTGCCCGGGCTGGAGAAGCGCTCCAGGCCGCCGTCCCCCTCGGCCCTCATGGTGGCGGCGGGGCGGGCGGGCGGGCGGGCAAGCACCGAGGGGCGCCCGGCGCCGGCTGAGCTCGGGCTGCGGCTCCCCGCGAGCTGTTATTGGAGAAGCGTCACCCCGAGCTGCGGGGGGGCGGGGTGGGAAGCCACCCGGCAGACGCGGCGGTGGCCACCGCTCCCCGGAAGGGACGGCGGCCCCGCCCGGTCCTCGCGCGCTCCCGCGGGGAGGAGGACAGGCCCCGCGGCCCCTCCCCGAGCGTGGGACCCTCGGCGAGCGCCCCGCGATCGATCGGGGCGGTTTCCGGTGTGGCCGCGACAAAGAGCCGCAGCCCTGGCGGCTCCTGGAAGGAAGGAGGGCGTGAGACGTCTGCGTGTCCGCGGAGAGAGCGGGACGCTGTCCCCTCGTGGGCGGGATGCGGTCGCCTACGGGGACAAGCATCCAAGGCCACCCCTGGACCCTCGGCCAGTCCCAGAGGATGACCCGCCCTTGCTAACTTGAACGGAGCAAAGATGTTTCTCAGCCTTAGGAGCCTAGACCCTAGAAGGAATGAGTCATCCGGGAACACGGAAGAGGAATTGCAGTAGAAAAGTTTGATGTGCTGAGGCTTGTGAGGCTTTAAACCTCCCAGGGAGTCCCGGGAGTGTTGGGTGTGAACTCAGTCTTCCCTGTGCCCCCCAAGGGGGAGGTAAACGTGTGGACCGAGGCGGAAGTGCACTGGGCCGCCGAGCGCACGGAGGCTGCGGACACGGAGTGATGCAGAGGAAGCGGGCGGGCGATAACCTCGCCTTCCAGGAATTAGGCTCTTGTCAGGGGCCTTGCCGCGAACGTTCCAAGCTAGAGCCTGCAGTGGTTTTAACCAGCCAGGCGATCGGTCACCTAGAGGACTTAAAACACCTAAAGCACTTAGGACAGTACTTAGCATTAGTCCTACACATGCAGCTATTGGTGTCACTCGCATGGGACAGAAGGATGTGACCTGTGTGCAGGTGGGATTATGTAAAGGCCAAAATTGATGTGCGTACAGTGGAGACGAAATGTGTGAAGAGAGAATGAGAATTCTGCAGAAAATGCTAATGCTTAAAGCTCAAGTTTGTTCCCAAACTATGATACCCGTGGAAGTTCAAGACTAGTTTAGCAAAAGGAAAGATAAATGTGACTTGGAATCTGTCGTGATCAGTAGAATTTTCAACGCTTCCATGAAATTTCTAAAATGAATAAGCCTCTAGCCTTCCTGTAAAGAGATGCATCAGGAATACTATCTCACTTATGCATTTTAAGAAACATTCACTGAGAACATCTATTATGTGCTTGGCACTGGGTTAGAAAGACCGACATAGATCTGGGTCTTTGCAATCAACACATTTACAATCCAGTAACAATTACCATGAATTATTGAGCATTATTGGCCAGGCATTATACTAAGTGCATTAATCACAGTATCTCATTTAATCCACAATTACAACAGCCCAATGAGTTAGGTGTGATGTTTCCCATTTCCAATACTGGGCAACTAACACTCAGAATAATTTCCAAGTCTACACAGAAAGTTGTGGACTTGGGTTTCAACCTCAGGTCTGTCTGAAATTGAGGCCCATGCTCTTAACCCAAGTATCTCTGTGCAAACAGATGCAGCTCACTTAGTGTTATTGTAGTGGCTTGGACAAAGTGTTCTGTAGAACACAGGCAGTAAGTGACAAACTCAGCCAGAGGAGTGGGGGTTTGGTCAAGGCAGGTGCCCCCCTCAACTGAGCCTAAAGGATGCACAGGACTTTGTAAGTACATGAACGGAGAACAGTTTTCCAGGCCAAGAGAACTACTGCAAAGACAGGGGACTTAACAGTGTGCAGTTGGGCCCCCTGAATGATTCTGAGTGGAGTGTAAGTTCTCAAGGAGAGGGCTGGCATTCATGCAGAAACAAGGGAAGGGCAGCTTCGCAAGAGAAGAGTATCGTCCCAGGCATGGTGTGGGAGTCCCTGGCAGTGTTCAAGCAGAGGGGTGCCATCACCAGGCCGATGTTACAGACCGAGTTCTACCGGCAGCTTTGCAGGTAGACCGGGAGGGGAGAGGACTGAACACAAAACCCCCAACCAGTTAAGGGGCCATTTGCAGTAATTTAAATGACAGGCAAAGGAAGCCAGAAGAAGACAGTGAGTGGCATTAGGGAAAGAAGCAAAGATGTTTAAGGGTAATTCCAATTTCTTCCTTGGCATAAGGTTTCTCCACATGGGGAGATATAGGGCAAGCAGATAACAGTGTTGGCTTTCTAGCTGTAGCCTAATCAGTCTTATAGGCTGAAGACAGGAATCATAAATATCCTAGAATTTGGGGACCAGAAGAAGCCTCTTTCTACTGAGGAAAGAGAGGCCCTGTGAAGTTAAGTAACTTGCCTAATAAATCCAGCGGAGGCAGAGCTGGCAGGAGATGCCCCCACAATGCATTTAACATTTAAATATTCACCACGTGCTTACGGTGTTCCAGCAACAGTGACGCGGGCTGGTGATATAGTGATAACAAGAGCTGACTTACTCCTGCCCTCACCGAGCTTTGTACGTTCTGGTGGAGGAAGCAGACTTCAGTCACGGAATCACACAGATGCAATGAAAACTGCCAGTGGTCCCAAGTGCTTAGGTGAATCGAACCTAGCCTGGGGAAGCTTTCCAGAGAGAGAGCAATGCCCGAACTAAATCCAAAGGATGAATAGAATTTAGTCAAGAAGAGGAGGGACGAGCATTCTACACAGAGGGCACAGCACGTGCCAGGTTCCGTGGGTAGGAAGCAGTATGACCTGTATGAAAGACAGTGGCCGGAGCAGCACCGGAGGGAGAGCGTTGCTCCAGGTGATTGTAGGAGGTAAGTGGTTTTGTTGGACAGGCTACAGGAGTCAAACCAGCCTCTGACAGGTGCCAGACTACTATGTTAGCTGAGCTTCAGGCCAGTCACTCTACCTGAACTGATTCTAACAATCGTATTTTATTACAGATGGATATTACATGTTAATGAGAGAAGTTTCTCACATCCTAGAAGTTTCAGAAGACCTGCGTACATAGGCAAACCTTGGATAAATTTCAGGGCTCTGTAGTTTTTTTTAACTCTGATTTCTGGGGGCTCTAAGCAGCACAAAGGTGATAAGATGACGTAGAAGTAAGTAGTTATAAACAGCAAACAGTTTACCATTTCAAGGATTAATTGTGCAAAGTAATCTACTTGTTTATTTTTTGTATTGCAAGTATGTATTTTTTTCCTCATTCATTGAGAAAGGTTTCCAACAGCTAAGAAAAACAGTAGCATAGCTACTGGGTTGTCTTTCCAGGTAAGTGGTGGCTGGAACAACTTATTCTGGTGGGTGAAGGTGACTGTGCCTTAAGAACACTGGAAAAGAAACAAGACTCCTTTCAGCAAAATGCCTGGGCTGAACACAAAGCGACTCAAGATGGGAAAATAGTTAAGCAACAGCCATGAATTTAGGAACTTAAATTACGAAGAAAACTGTTTAAAATACACGGTCAAGGAATGGCGATGGACCAGCTGGGGCAAACCGATGACAGCTCTCTTAATGCAATTCACACTTGTCACTTCACCACTCGGCATTCTCACATTCCGTGAAAGTCACCTTCCAGCGGCCAGGGCTCCTCCATCTTTCCCGCTGCCTCTGCCCCACGGTTGGAAAGAACAGAGTTCTCAGTCACGTCGCCTCACTGGAGCTCAGAGGAGGTGGTGCAAAGATGAAGGTCCCCTTGGCTTAATATCTGTGACCTAGAAATCGATCCCAGTCATAAGTGGAATTCCCTTCCTCCCGCAAGTTAGCACACAAAGAGATAGCTCTGGCCTAGGGAAATCAAGCCTTAGCAAAGATGGAACGTGGACGTGCATGGGCAACGGAGCTGTACCCTGTGCTGGTGGACCTCTGCGTGTATTTCAGTTTTCGACTCTTCATTAGGGGCTTACACTGAGGTGGGCAGACCCTTGCCATTCAAAGAC